>JACEIK010007950.1:0-16928 GCA_018107945.1 Datura stramonium
GAAACTAAATATAAAAATCTCTTTCACATTGTTGTCTGCATTTTTGGAGTTACAGTTTATTGACACTTGAGTAGATTTATACCGTAGTCCAGTCCCTGTGTGATCGATACTTGGCTTACTTAAGTCATTTACTACTTGTTCGACCACGTGCACTTGCGTGTAGTCATCCAGACCACCGAACATTATCCACTATCTCAGTCACACATTGATGAGTTGGTAAATTTCCAACTCATTAGGCTCTTAAGCATGAACTTTAATCTATTTTTAAAGTCTTTTAGATGTATTTTATGCCCTTTTTTTCCTTTTTGTGTGCAGATCTCTAATTTGGAGAAAAGAAAAAGAAGGAAATCAAGAAAAAACCGACGCTTCACCGGAGAAGACCGATGAAATGCCGACCAAACGCCGGCCAAGAGATAATGAAAACTGCCTCTGGGAATGATAGAAATCGGTGAATTCAGACTTCAACCGGCGACTCACTAGTCCTTTCATCGAATGACACCTGAAAATTCTAGATCGAATAGAAAAGAATCATCAGCACGCGGGTGGATACCGGCAAAACGCCGAATGAATCACCTAAGGCCACTGGAACTCACTGGAGGTTAAATTAATTAGAGCCAGCGGTTCACGGAATGTAACCAGCGAACCACCGGTACTCCCACAAGTGCTAGAATGATGAATCAAGGGTAAAAATATCTAGCACGAAAAAAGAGATAGGTGGATACCCCACTTTTGGATATATTCTAGAGAGAAGTATTTTGTACTCATCAGACCTTAATTTTTAGCTTTTAGAACATTCTCTTGGAAGAGAAGAAAGGAAGAATTTGATTGGTGGAATTTGAAAAGAATTGTTTTCTTTTTTAGTAAGAATTTGATTGGTGGAATTTGAAAATAATTATTTTCTTTTTTTCTTCTTCCTCTATAACAAGGTACTATCATTTTTGAAGACTTCTTTTTGAATTTGATTTTTCTACTCCTATTATTAAATTTAATGAGTTTATTGTTAAATGTTCTTTTGAATTTCTTAACTATGAGTAGCTAAATTATTAACTAGAGATGTGTGGTGATGAATGCTTAATTAGAGTAGGTATTGCTAGAGTCATCTCAATATTGTTTAATTAGTGTATATCTGTTAGATTCTCTCCAATCTATAATTGAAGATCCATTATTGTTGATGTGGGTCTAATTGTTCTTACTTGATTTTTTCTTGTAAAAGAAGAATTGAGTATTAGGAGAGAATTTAATGGTAGACATGGATGAGCTGGAAATAGCCAAAATTACATTCTCACTCCTAATTAATAGCTAATACCTATAAATAGTGCATCTACTAATCTTAATCTGATCGGGTTGAGTTAATGGTGTCTAGGGGTTTCAACGAACTCTAGCAAGAGGTATTTATGAGGCTGAAAAGCATCAAATGCCACTTTCTCGAGATTATTTACACAAATTGAACTAAAGAGATGACCTAGCATGACCCTATTTAGTTAGCATATCATCTACACCACACCTCTAGTCTTTCACATTCTTGTCAACAACCTTGGTAATTTTTCTATCATAGTTATTCAAATTAGAAGTTATATTCTATTGTAAATTTCAATTTCACCTGACATGTTTATTTCCATGTTATTCTCAAGTGGTGCAAACTAAATTCAATTTCTCGAGCGACACTCGTGCATATCATTTACTAGTCCCTGTGGGATTCAACCCCGATATCCGTTGGGATATATTTTTTGATGCAATGACCATTATGCTCTTTGTATTAAGAGTATATTTTGGATATTATTAAAAATGACACCGTTATCGGGGACTAGTGCTTGATACTCTTGTGTTGATTGTTAATTTGAAGTAGTGTTGCATCATAAGTATTGACATAAAGTTTGGTGTTCTTGTTAGGATAAAGTCATATGAGTCATCATTCACAAGCAGTGGATAGCTCAGTGGAGGCTAATATGGATCATAAGGATGATAACCTGGTGATGCCCGAAGTGGCGAGAGCCATTCACCTACCGCCTACGGTAAGGAATGTTGTGTTCCACGTCACAAGTACAATGCTACATTTGTTGCAAATGAAAGGACTATTTGGGGAAAAACCATGTGAGGATGCAAATCGTAACTTGAGAAATATCTTGGAGATATGCCATCCGTTCAACATCACAAACATAAGTCAAGAGTCTTATCAGGCCAAGGCTCTTCCCATTTTTCCTAACAGAAGAAGTGACAATGTGGTTGGAGGAACTTCCTCCTAGTTGTATTACATCTTAGAAAGAATTAATCAAAGCCTTTTTTGATCGTTTCTTCCTTCCATCGAAAATTTTGCAGTTGAGGGATGACATCACAAACATCAGGCAAGAGTGGGGAGAGCCATTACATGAAGCATGGCTATAGTTAAAAAAGAAGGTTTCTCTTTGTCCCAACCATGGCCTCCCTAATGGAGTGCTTCTCCAGAGTTTTTACCGAGCTCTCGACTCCATCAACAAATATGTTCCCAATAATTTAGTCGGAGGGTCTACTATGGATCAAATATATGGGTTGGCTAAAGCCCTTTTGGATAGAATGACAAAAATAAATAGGTCCTGGCACACGAGAGAGAAAAATGTATCTACACATTACATTAGCTCTAGTACGATAGCGGTTGAGTTGCGGAAAAGAGATGAAGAGAGAGATGAAAATCATGCTAAAATGATAATGCAGCTGGAACTAATGACCAAACATGTAATAGGGGCAGGGCCTAAGGTGGTGAATGTTGTAAGTATGCAAGGTCCATTGTAATTTGAAGGAGAATCATCACCACCAAGGTACGATGAGGAATGCCAATACATGGGAAATCAGATGGGGGGTCCTCGACCTGGGTTACAATGGATCAGTCAAGGTCCTTGGTGCAAAAAAGAAGAGAACCAAGGTTGGAGAAATCGTGATGCACAGGGATGGCCCAAAAGAAATGAAAGATTGGGAAATATAGAGCAAAATCGAGAGGGAGACCATTACCACCAAAGTTCAAACCCATATGTTCCCCCTCCAAAAGCTGAAAATGCCCAAAGTCAACTAGGTGTGAGCGATACAGGTGACGACTCTTTTTCACATTGAGCGCGTCCGCAAGTGTACAGGTCGTGCAAGTAATATAGTGGCTCTTTTTAAGAACCGGATTGTCGAACCCACAGGGACTGGACCCATTCCTCTAACTATCCATTTCTAGTGTGTTCTTAAATACCTAAAGTGTGGTTATAGACATTTTTCGATTAAAATTTAATTAAGTCTAAGTTTGGTCAACGAAATATTCTGAAATTACTGTAGGAGCAACATAGAGTTAAAACCCGGATAATGCTGCGATATCGATTTGCAATGGGTTAAGCATGGAACATCAATTGTTATTTCACATAACTGGAATTGCATCTTCATGGTCTTTAGAGCCTCTAAACACACGAATCTGCTCACATCGTGTGGTGGGGATGCTAATTTCTAGTCGCGGACAATCAGGTATATTTGTATGTGTGGTTGCGAAGCTTGATTAGGGGGACTTTCGTCGTCCCTAACCATTTAACTCAACTTAGCCTCAACTACTTCTTCTAGTGGTGATGTGACATCCCAAGTTGGTCTTTCATAACTTGTGTGTCCCTTGAGCAGGTGTTGGGGGTATATTTCTATCCTGAACACAAAAGTCACTCCTAGATACAAACATGCTCCTCACATTCTCATGCTGACCTAAGGTAATGCTTTCTCAAGCTATTACCCAAGCTATAAATATGCTCATGGTGATCAATCATAAAAGCAACCAACAATCGAGAATGCCAAGGCGAAAACAGCAATCAATAACTTAATTCCAAAACAATATCATAAAATCACAATGCATAATTGGCTTCAACTCTAGGAAGAAGGTTCTAGCATTCATGTTCATCACTTCACTCTACACTATTGTACCTTCTCTAAACTACATACTTACGAAGTGGTAGATAGAAAGGGTACTGACCTAGTGAGTTCCCTCCCCTTCTCCTTCACTCCTAGGTAATTTTCCAGAATAAATCGTGACCCAAATGGGTAGAAGACTAGGGTCCTAGCCATAGTAAATGGAGAACGTGCTTAATTTAGCCTATCGTGGAGATAGCTCAGGTGTCACGGAGTTTATCGGGAGCAATACCTTCGTGACACGGAGAGCGCGAACTCTACTGGAAATCACCGAAAATAGGCTCTCGGCAGCACCACACCGCGTTGGCGTGTCACGCTACTTGGGCAGCGGCGTTGGCACCTCCAGTATCGGCGCCCGGCTTGCCATGGCTGCGTTGCCAACGTGCGGGTGGGCTGTTGTGCGCAGCACTGCCGTGGCACGTTGTCGGCGCGGTGGGCTGTTTGTGCCTCCTCTTTGCCGTGTTCACGTTTTAATTCCAATTCCTAGCATCTACTTCACCAACTCATTGATTAGTTCCTCCAAAGTCATCAAAACCTACAAAACAAAGACTAATCATGTTGGTTAGCACATATCTTCACATTTATATAACATCACATGAAAATGTATAAAATAACTGAATAAACAAGACTAATTTAAGTTATAAAAGCGTATCTAGGGCATGCTATTTTTGCCGCGATCAACGAGTAGCTCAAAAATTGATGAGATGTTAGCAGAAGTCCTCAAGAAAGTGGAATCATGAAGCTGGCGAAGTGAGAATTGAAGGGAGTGTCTAACCTTGCCAAATGGTGAGGTCTCATTCAGCCTCCATTGCATTTGGAAGCTCAAATGAACACTTGTTAAACTAAATGAATCCTGAATGAAGGAACGCTGCGAAGTGATATAATGCCAACTAGAAGAAATATAGTCAATGCATGGCTATTATTACTAGGAGTGGTAAATTGGTTGGAGATGCGAGTGAAGCTTGATAGGGTTAGTTCTCAAAATCAAATGAAAAATAAAGTTGACGAGATGCCAAAGACACCAAGTAGTGGTGAAGAGTGAAAGATAGAAGTTAGGGGAAGGATGATGAAGGTCCCTCTTTGATTGATGAAATCAGGTGGGCATGAAGGACTCAAATGACAAGGTTGAAACAAGAGATCCACCCCCTTATCCGGCGGTTGGCTAAGAAAGAAGGGCGATTAGTTTCAGCAAATTTATTGACATGTTTAGCAAATTGTCAATTAATATACTGTTGGTGGATGCCCTTTTTCAAATGCCCAAATATGCCAAATTCATGAAGGAGTTGTTAAAAGAAGAAGGTGGTTGATGGTAGCGAGGAGACGACGCACCATTGTAGTGCAACGATGATGGCTTGATCTTGCCCCCAAGCTAGAAGACCCATGAGCTTTCACAATCCCTTATATCATTGGGATATGTATGTTTAGAAAAGTACTATACGATCTTGGCGCAAGCATAAAGCAGCTAATTCCCCCGTCATCAATTAGGTTGTAATAGCGGTCGTTCCATAAAGCCTATGTAGTATTAGAAGATGTATTGGTGAGGGGTGGATAAATTCATTTTACCAAGCTGACTTCGTAGTACTTGATTGTGAAATGGACGTTGAAGTGCCAATCATTTTAAGAGGAGACCATTGCTCACCAGCAGTGAGCTTTGGTTGATGGAGCTAGGAGGCTCAAGTTCGAGAGTCGAAGTGAAGGCGTCACCTTCAAGGTGTCCATCGGTGGAAACTCTGAAGAATGCGAGGTGATAGGAGTGTTGCATGTAGGGAATAAGGAGAGCGGAGTTGAGATGGAGAAGTCTGAATCGGAGGACGATCCTTCGAATGAAGATTGCTAAATGAGAGCTACGTCGTTCTAAAACGTTAACTAAGGAGCTTCTTAGGAGGTAACTAAAGTTTTTTATTTGATTTATTTTATGTCATTATTATTTTTGATTTTGTAGGACCAATAAAGTGAGAAGCAAGGAGAGAAAGCATAAAAAAATAAGGCGGGCAATGCGATGGACCGGTAGATCACAGTATAGATGCGCAAACCGCCACCTTAGATACATGAAAGCGGAATGCTGGAAACATGAGTGTTCCTGCGCGGTCGAGCCAGGCGGGCGCAGATTGAAATTGTGTGCGCGGTCCTTTACCAGTTCTGTAGCATTAGGTGGCCAAGTGGCAACCAATCATAGAATATCGGCCCCACTCGCTATGCCCAGTACAGTCAGGCTGTCAAACAATGAAGCTGGGCATGAATTCAAAAGCACAAAAAGTTCAGGCGACTGTCTGCCCAAACATATCGGCGGCAGATCGATGTAATGCGGATTGTGCACTAACAGCTTCAAATATAAATTAAAAACGGACCCATATGACCCCAAATATACGCGAGCTACCCTAATCTGAAAAATATTCCCTTGGGTTCAGTTTCATTTTCCCATAACCCTTTTTTTTTCTTTAATACCCCTTTCCTTTCTCATATCCCCTCTTTCCCATTTCCCATAACATTAATTCACCATTACTACCACACCTTCTCCTCAACTACCCACACTCTCACATGCTCACCTATAAAACCCTAACTCTCTTCATAAATTCTCACTACATTCACATTCTCCCTCTCCACTACATTAAGTCTGGTACATTTCATTGAGCATTATCAATATACCTGAGTTAGTCTACGCAAAATTATCCCTAGGTATTGTAATGTATCTCGATTCTCTGTATTTTTCCTCAATGGAACATAGTTGCATATTCATGAGGCTTTAATATACATTTCCCCTCCTTGCTACTACCATTCTTTCCCATTAGTTTCATGGTTGATGATTTGTTTGCTAAAAGTAGGGGAAGATAGTAGTTTTTGGATGATAGAGATATCGTCTAGTTATGATATTTGTGTAGGTAAATGGGGTAGAAAGTCTGCGAAAAATCAAATGGATTAAAAAGTCGTTCTTTGCACGATGATAGGTGGGTGACACCATTCTTAAGGGTAAATTGTCATTTTAGTCCTATCTACGTGTAGAATTGATGCTTTAGTATAATGTAGTGGGTGTTCGTAATATGGTGCCATTGAAGTTCTTGGAATTGCTTTGGCGGCGATGACATTAGTTATTCATCGGTAGGGTCGTGCAGCGACGTGGAATATTCGATTCCAACCTGCGGTTGGCTTTAGGCCTTGCTTGGAATACGCGTTACATCGATGGTTCGTAGATCAGAACCAGCGCCTCACCGTCTTGTCGGTGGATTATTGTCTGCACCAGGTTACCACTTCACATCGACGAGCCAGCGGCGGTCATGACTACCATCCCGGCTTGGCTTATGATTGCTCATTGGTCTTGCCTGACTTCTTTAATGATGGTTTTACACCTTTGTTTCTCACCTATTTTAATATAATGTTTAGTTATTTATTTCAATGCATTATGGCTGCCACTAACTGTGCTTGAAGAAAAATATCATCATCTTCGGAACACAGAGGCAGCGAGGCACCAGCCTCATCAACCATTAAGGGAAAGGGCAAGGCCAAAGCCTTCGCCCAGGCCTACCAACTGCAGGAGACCATCATCTTACATTGTGTCCAACATGAAGAACGCACACTATATGCAAGGGCGGTCAATAATAGATTGGAGAAAAGTTTCGACTTGGCGGGGGTTTATGAGACTTGCCGTCATTCACACTGAGTTCCTGAGCAAACGATAGCATGCTTTGCTTCCAATCCTCTATCGGACTATTATCTAAACTTGTGCTAAATTCTATGCCTCACATGCAAAAGGTGGAGGTACCTCATGAAGAAAAAAGGCAAAATTGATGAAGTCCTACCTGCATATCGATCATGAGTACGCGGGGTGGAGGTAGACATAACTTTCAGCTATAATCAACTATTTGATACGGAAGATGAAATTGACTCGGGCACGGTATATGGCAGTACAGACATAAAAATGGATTCACCTAGATAGTCCCAGTCATCGCAGTTTACACCCCGCTATGGGCCTCCATGGTGGAGAATTTTTCGTCGTGATTTGAAGTTTGAGGCTAAGTTATGGTTAAATTTTAGCTGACAGACACATCATTCATTCCAAAACGAAGCGGGTCAACTTAGGTCAACAATTCTCATAGCCTGCATCATGTTTAGAGTCCCCATTAACTTTGGGGAGATTGTGGCTCAGCAGATGAAGCGGAAGGAAAGACAGTCCAACACCTCCATGCCTTATGCGGTCCTCATTTCCCAATTGTATTTACAAACGGGTGTGCCATTATTCACCGAATGACCTTGTCCTGCCTCAGGAGTGATTGCCTTAGGCGGAAATAATGTCGAGGCACCCCTCTTGTCAAGAGGAAGAGATTGCAAGATTTTGGGTTAGGCGAGGATCAATATCCCATGAGTAAGAGTAGTCACTATATGCCACGAGATTTGAATGTGTCCCACCAGAAGCTTCTGAGGCAAAACCTCAGGTGACACACCTCTTAGGGGATAATCTCCCCCTCTCATCCTCCCGGCCAAGTTGTCTCCACAAGCTTCATAGAAATGACCAACTCGCAGAGCCAGCTCCAAAGAAGTTGGCTAGAGGGGGTCTCCCCCCACACCAATCAATGTATGAGAGCCTCACAACATTATGAAAATGGGTGAATGCGGTGGAGGGAGGTTTGTCACTTCTCTTTGTCGAGGTGCGGGGTGGAAAAGTCGACACTATGGAAGTGCGACATGATAGCTCTCAATATCAGATGACTTCTCCTTCACTATTCGAGGTCCAATTGATGATTGTTTTGAGGCTTAAGGGACCTGAAAATTTGGGAAAGTATTGCTTGGTATCAGGAGAAGAGGCATAAACCATGAATAGAAAGCTGACCTATTAGGGAAATTCTTATTTGCTGAAAGCCACACTATTCGGAATATGCCCTTCCATGGTGAAGGCAAATGGCTATTAGAAGTCCACATATTTCTTCAGAAATAATTTCATAACCACAACCAATTTTGTGTTTTGTGTATTTGTGATACAGGTATAGGCTTTTGTCTAGATCGGTTTTTAATCTTGTTGATGATTTCCCTTGTCGGTCTTGTGATATTTGAAAAAAATGAATTACTTGGTTGAAATTTTTAGATGAATGTTAGTGGCTAATATTGAAGGGGTCCTTCTCTTGAATTGTTTACTCGCTTTAAGACCCAGTCTTTTGTTTATTCTCCATGTAAATAATAAAATAGTAATCAAACTCTAAGGGTTTTCTTCATACCAGGTTCTTTCAGGAGCATACCTTTGTTTTCCTTTCCTTTTTGTTGTCGAACCGAGGTTTGCACTTCCCGGTGATAGATTTAGTTGAGACTTTCTTAAGGGAAAATATTCATGTTATTTTAGTCTCTTTTGGAGAGTTTGTTTAATAGGCACCACTAGAAAAATTTTTGAAATAAAATTTTTAAAATGGGGCATGGACATGAGAAATAATGAGCAGATGTTTGAATCAAGAACGTAGCACTCTTTTTCATACTTTGTAGATTCCTCGCTCGACTTATGAATTTGCATGTTCGATGTCTTGGAAATCAGATTATGTGTAGATAATTACTTTTGTGGACTCTTTAGGTATGATGCCTTGTGTGGTAAGGACTTTTGTAAATCTCATGCACATATTCTTGTCTAGAACTTGCCCCAAAGTGTGTCTCGGGGATAAATCGTAGATGTAATTATACTTAGAACATGATCTTAGGCCTTCTTTTGTTAAGTCACTTCACCCAAAATGACCTCATTGAACATTAATCTTTGATAGCCAATGTTTGAGCCTTGGAACCTTTTTGAAAAACACTGCTATAAGCTAATGATATTTTAATCCTTTGCTTTTTCCAGCCACCCTAGTTCCTAGTGATGAAAAAATGAATAGAATAAGGCTTCAATCCCATGAAATGGGGAGCAATAGAAATGATGTGAGATGAGGCAAGAAGCCTAAGTTTAGAGGTTTGCAAGGGGGCAAAAATGAGCTTCAATGTGAGGAGTAGCACTAGAATTGTGATGAAATGAATGATCAAGGATTGAAAGACCACAAATCATCAATAGAGGAAGAACGGTGGAAGGTTTCGATCTCTTTGTATATATAAGGCCAAGGTGAATGTCATAGGTGTTATAAGGGTGGCTTGTTGCTACAAATGATGAAGACAATGAATGAGAAATAAGATGGAGTAATCTCAATAAGATAATGGGATCTTCAAGTGTTTATAAAGGAATTAGGAGGCATTAGTCACTAAAGCTAAACATATATCCTATCGTTAACCCACAGCCTACGGTATGACCCACAAGTCCCAGTGATTTTAATTGCGGTTTCTCTATATTAATGGCGGAGTACTCGAAGGGAAAGCTTATGGGTTGAGTTGGGTGCATGCCGATTCTGTTGGGAGAGTAGGATACAATCTTCTTTTGTGCAATCCCTTATGTGAACCGTGATTTCTTCCTTTAAAGAATTTTCTCTTCGGTGAGTGGCATCACATCCGCTTTTGAGGACACAATTGCATCAAAGGTAAATTTATGCATAGGGCATGAGAAATGTAAGCTCTAAGGAAAGTTTTGAACATGCAAGGATCATGAATTGAGATCTTATGTGTACTTCATGGATGAGTTATGCCTGCGTTTGCAAAAAAATACTTGTGAATCTCATTTTGAATGGTGGTGGCCTCTTGAAATGTTTCCATCTTTCTTGTTTTGTAGGAATTTGGTTCTCTTTTGAGAGAGTCGGTGAGCATTTTGGAGTTTCACGAAGTTAAGTGGTCATTATTCACACACATTTGTGTGAAGAAGGCATGTCATTTACACGATAATTGCATTACTTGAGGACGAAATGGTTCAAGTTTGGGGTTTTGATAGTGGTAAATTACCAACTCATTACGCTTTGTCACGCCCGAGTCTACACCACGGACGGGACAGGTACTTAGAGTCATAAATAACCCCAGGTAAACTACCTGGTACATCGTACCTTTGGTATTACAGTATATATAAATATGAAGCTTTAAAGTAAAAAATATAAAGCATTCATCAAAATGGAGATGAATCATAAAGTTTAAAACATACGAACAAAACTATAAGTACGAGAAACAAGTCGTGGCCCATGAAAGCCACTACAGCGATGAGTTGCGGGACAAGCTGACTAAATCCAGTTTAAATAAAAGAAAATAGAAGCTGCATAAAATGATCCTCATCCTTGAAGGATGATGACGCAATGGATGCGGCTGAAAACTCCTGAGTACATGCGCTGGCGGGCGAGAACTGCGAGTGTATCATGAAGCGATACGGCATAAAAGATATGCATCGGTACTTTGAATGTGCGGTAGCGGAAAACATAACCTTGGATTAAACAATTTGAATTGAAATGACATGCAATGACCAACAAGAATACGAACTAAAATAGCTGAAATATGAGATGGTCAAGAGCGACCTGTCGATGGCCAAGGACATGACCTAAATGCGAGATTTCTAAGTCTGACCAACTTTCTTCCGAACTAAGCAAGTGAAACTAGGCGACTGTCGAGATTGAGCTATGCTAACTAGTGTGGAGTCTATAGCCAGGCATATAATTGTTGACACCCAATTTTGACCTCTCTATTCACTTTGTATAAGTTGTGTATCAATATATATATGCATATTTAAATTACCTTTTTAACAAAATTATTTAAATTTGCATTATTAATATTATAGCATTAATTAACATACATATTTGAATTTTACATAATTATTTTAAATTATGCTTCTAAAACAATTTACTACATTAATTTAAAGTTTTAAATTTTTAATATTTTATATAAGTATGTCATATATAATATATTGCATAATAATATACATACATACATATTTTCAATTAAACAAGATTTATTTACAAAATATAATTTACTTGAGTTTATAAATTATTTATATTTAACTTCATAATAATAATATTTATATTATTTTACCGTAAATTATACTGATATGTTACTTATGTATTAAATCTTATGTATTAAATCAATTGCAAGTGTAGTATTTTTATTAATTTAATAGCAGCTAATTTTAATTTCAGCTAATTTATTCAAAATCTAGCCCGCTTTCTGCCTAAATCATGTCAATTCTAGCCATTTTTATCAAAATATGGCCACCTTTTAAATTCAATTCTATTCACTTCAATTAACTCTTACCCATTAACCATTCGGTCGATCCATTTACTACCCGAACCTGACCCATCTGCCCTAAAATTAATCCTAACAGTTCATCTATTTTGATCGAAGGACTGATAATAAACCCTAACCCACCTTCCTTTAATATTCCATCTCACCACAAAACCCTAATCAACTTTCATTCTTCCTCCTTCCTAACCCATATCCGCCGCCCCTACTTCCTCTTTCCCTCTCTCGTTTCACCATTAACGCCACCCTCACAAAAACTCCGAAAACCAGCGCCACACCCACCATTAATTTCGGCAGCTTCACCTTCTTCATCTTCTCCAGCGGACCTCGGCCGCCGGACACCTCACCCTTTTCCCTCGTCTTCAACCCCCGAACACACCATCAATCGCACGTCCCTGCTGCTCCGGTGGATATTCGTCGGAAGAATAGCCCCTCCAAACGCCGACCAAACCGATGAAACCACCACCTCAATTAATTCAAGTCACTGTCTCCACTGCGCCTCCGCAAAAACTGTCGCATACCTGCCTCTCTTCTCTCTTTCTCTTCTCCCAGCCGGCGTAACGAAATCCAAAACCCACCGAAAAACCGCATCGAATTTCACTCCGACAACTAGACCTTAATAACACACGACTCTCCCTCATCATTTTTTCTCTGCTCTGCCCAAAACCACCACAAGCACCGCTTCCTCCTTTCACCCGTTTCCCCTCCTCTCCTCTATCTTCTCACAAACCAACACCTTCATCTCCGATTTGAGGACAGGTTTATATCTGTCCAAATATCTTACATTAAAACTATCATTACCGATGTTTGATGATTACCAATATTGTGTAAGTTTTAGAGTTGAAATTCGCACAATTTGTTTAACCAATTTTCAATTATCACTTCTTTGCTACTTCCAAAGTAACTGACGTGAAATCTTTATTTTTTGTTATGAATCTTGATTTTACCTTGACTCTATTATTTTTGGGATGTTTTAGTAGTTTCAAGAACTTTCAGTTTACATGTACAGGGATATAGATCCAATCTTCATTCATCTGTTCTTTTCATATTCTTTCAACGGTTTACATATACATGTTTAGAAAATCAATTGGGTTTAGTATTCTTTTAACTGTTCTATGTGACCATTTATGATTGATTCTAGCTCATCCAAAGCTTTGAATCCAAATTTTAATTGATTTACGTAAGAATTTGCACATTTGGTAATATGAGATTATGTATTTAATAATTATTTCCCTATAATTGTAGACCACTCTAAATAATGTTTCCATTGGATAATGTGTGGTTGATTTCATGCTGAAGTGATTTGATCTATTTATTTGAAATAAAATCTTCATTAGTCATACTTGATATCATACTCTTCAATAGTCATACTTGATCTCATACTATTCTTGGTAGCTTTAGCTTCGCTAATGTTGTTCAATTTAGAATATTACATGTGATCATTCTCTTTCTCAAATTACTTCCCTTCCTTTTTGAATTAGATTATGGACAGCCTGTTCCTTTTAATTGAAGAAATATTTTACTGAATATATGGAAATTGTATGATAGCCTCAAATGGTAATATGTTACAGCTTTAGGTGTCTTGATCAATTTTGGTAAGTTTGAATTATTTTTGGCCTAAGTGATTCAGTTATGACGACTGATTAATTTTACTCCTTAATGGATTGATTCTATGTTGCTAATTAGGAAAAGAGCTTTTTGATTGATTTCTGAATATTTTCCTTTTTCTTTACCCCTTATGATTAATTACAGTTCCCTTGCTATATAACCAAGGCTCTTGTTCTTAATTGGGGNGGGGGGGGAACCTTTCTGATTCTCTTAGGTCATAACATTGGCACTTTGGCTATCAAACCCGAAAATTTACTTGGTTCCTTACTTCTTTGTTCTTCTCCCTTCAATTCTTTAACTCATCTTTCCCTCCTCAACACAAGTACTACACGGAATGCATGAGATTCTCGTGATCTTGAAGTGTTGAGGTTTGGGTCTCAATTATTGAGAAGGGCCTTTTGAAATTGTTGATTATTCGCAGGTATTTATTATTAACTGGTTAGTATACTTTTATGATACTCTTACAACAACATGCTTAAGTTTTCCGCACACATCATACCTCCCTTAATTTCTAACGTATATTTCTCTATGTGGTTTGTTTTAGCTTTTTTAAAATATGATCTTTAAGTTCGAAGTACATATATGTCCATATATGTTTTGTTGTGTTTTGTTTCACTGTGTAACAGGTTTTCTTTCAAAGGAACTTATTATAACACCGATGAGTCACCTCGGGTTTAGGGTCTGAAGGACAAATTATGCAATCTTGTGTTTTGTTTTAGGTTTTAATATTATGAATTCTTATATATTTTATTTATTATTGTTATATTGTAATAAACACGAATAATAGTAGAAAGGGGTCTATTATTCTTAAGGGGGCGGGGTTCGTATTTCTTTTATCGTTTGATCGTCTGATTAGAAACGATGCATATAGGATTGACGGATTTAATCATTTCTATTAGATATTATATAAACTAAATGATTTGAGATGAAGCATATTAGAAACCATGCCCATAGGATTTAATTGATGCGCTAATATTTAGATATCATGCCTATAGGATTTACATTATTAGCCACCCATCATTAATTAAATTGTAATTTTATAATATTTCATTTCCTTTCTGGACATTAAAACAGCTTAAGGGTTGTTTGTTTAAATTCTTAAGTTATAACGGTTGTTTGAAACTCACAAAACACCTGTCAACAAAGACCTTTTTTTTGCAATATTTGAATCATAGAGTCCCTGCCTAAGGGAGATATTCCTCGACTCATATACTAAATATGCTGCATTTCTCTGACGTCCTGACATTAGCAATCCCGTCCTCATTGATTTGTCTACACAATTAGAAACTTTATCTAATAGGGTTCTATAGCATGTTGTGCACTTAAATTTGATTATTGCACTAGGAATCATGTATATAGGATTTATTCATAGAAATCATGTATATAGGATTTATTCATAGAAATCATGTTCATAGGATCTACTCACATGTTTAGAAATCATGAATAAAGAATCTATTCATCTCTTTAGAAATCATGTCCATAGGATCTATTCACATGTTTAGAATTCATGTTATAGGTTTTATTTACATAGAGGCAACATGAAACCTTATGCGTTTTTTGTTTATATTTACTTATTTGAGGTTTATCCTTAATAGCCCTAAGTAATTTTTAGACCCAAAAATCCAAATTTAATAGTCCACGCCTCTTGGACATTAGGCTTGGGACGGGTAGGCACATGTTAGGGTGTTAGTACTTTTTTTTTTTTTATTTAGCACGATTTCGGGATCAATAACTAATTAATTAGGTGGGTAGTGGGATATGATAGTGTTCTCGCTGAATAATACGAGAAATCTAAATAATTGTGAAGTATTATTTAAGTTGCACGGGGTGATCTCTTTAGGTTAAAATATCCCCCTTTTAAAAGCAGAACTACGTCTGACCTAATTCCTATAAGGGACACGTAGGCGCCTTTTCGAGGTTCAGTCTAATCCTTAAAATATTTATTTATTTATTTTGTTTTCATTTCTTTCAGTTTATGTTTTATTATTTTATTGTATGTCTTTATTTTCCAATCATTATTTGAATAAATTGCTAGATTTGTTACTTTTCTTTAATTATGTCGTCTCAATCTTCATTCTTGTTTGATTTTCTTTACAAAGCTATTTGAATATTCTATTATTTCATTAAATCACTTAGTTCATTTAGTTTGTTCTACTTAAAATCAACTCACTTTACTCATTAGTTAATCCCTACATATTAATGAATTCGGCCGGGACGCACAGTTGTGGACCTTGGAAGGTGCTTAACACCTTCCTTTCGAGTTAACGTGAGCCCTTACCCTATTTCTGGTGATGTAGGCTAGTTTAAACAGACTCTTAGCTTCGTACGGTGCCCTAAGGCACCTTAATTTGTTAAGTGGCGACTCTATTTCTTAAATAATCCTTTATGAGTTTTCACATGTCCTGACCTGCTTTTCTCGAGAAAAATTGGGCACACAATTTGTTTAACCGATATTCAATTATCACTTCTTTGCTACTTCTAATCTAATTGATGTGAAATCTCTATTTTTTGTTATGAATATTGATTTTACCCCGACTCTATTATGTTTGGGGTGTTTTAGTAGTTTCAAGAACTTTCAGTTTACATGTATAGGGATATAGATCCAATCTTCATTCATCTGTTCTTTTCATATTCTTTCAATAGTTTACATGTACATGTTTAGAAAATCTATTCTACTTGGTATTCTTTTAACTATTCTATGTGACCATTTATGATAGATTCTAGCTCGTCCAAAGCTTTGAATCCAAATTTTAATTGATTTATGTAAGAATTTGCTCATTTGGTAATACGAGTATGTATTAAATAATTATTTCCCTATAACTGCGGACTACTCCAAATAATATTTCTATTTGGTAATGTGTTACTGATTTCATGCTGAAATGATTTGATCTATTTATTTGAAATAAAATATTCATTAGTAATACTTGACATCTTTCTATTTTTGGCAGCTTTAGCTTTGCTAATGCTGTTCAATTTAGAATATTACATGTGTTCATTCTCTTTCTCAAATTACTTCCCTTCCTTTTTGAATTTGATTCTGGACAGCTTGTTACTTTTTATTAAAGCAACATTTTACTGAATATATGGAAATGGTATGACAACCTCAAATGGTAATATATTACCGCTTTAGGTGTCTTTATCAATTTTGGTAAGTTTCAATTATTTTGACCTAAGTGATTCAGATATGATGACTGATTAACTTTCCTCCGTAATTGATTGATTCTATGTTGCTAATTAGGAAAAGAGCTTTTTGATTTATTTCAGAATATTTCCCATTTCCTTTTTCCCCTTTTGATTAATTACAGTTCCCTAGCTATATA
>JACEIK010007951.1:13569-27134 GCA_018107945.1 Datura stramonium
CTGTTAAATTGTTCCTATGTTTTCCCGCTGCCAAGATGTTATTTTCATAATTTTCCCTCTAGATTATGCACAAAAAATTTAATAACAACTTCAATTAATATTCATGTTCCAACACAATTTCAACGTGAAAACAAATATTGATTTTTTTTTTCAAATTTCACAATTATTATATCCAAACGCCTATAAATTTGTATAATAAATAAATGTTATATAAGTTCGAAACTGACATATTTTTCTCACTAAGCTGCCAATTGGAGTCTTCGATCACGTAATTAACTATGTAAAAGAAAAATCAACCAAACCGACAATCAATTAGTGACAAAGTGGGAGTTAGATATCTCATCTTTCAGAAATGAACCAATTTCTCTAGTGAAATTAGTAAAGTTTTCATAAACTTGTATAGTTGTATATATGAGTAAATGAACCTTTGTGAAAATCCCTTTATGGATGCCATCAAGCTCGTTAGAATTTATGCAAAAAGAGGAAAAAAGAAAAAAACTTTTTTACATCTACTTGCGGCATGTCAAACATCTTTCCCTTTCTACCTTCCAACTTTTCACTATTAGTCCTACTCCATCCTTTCTCAAAAATATTGTCAAAATCAAAAGTAAAAAATTAAAATCCACTTAACATATACATAAAATAAACTATGAACACTGTAGCATAAATGGATTGTGAGTTAGGTGGCAAGCAAGAGGTTATCATAATTTATAAAATTTAAATTCTGAATTCGTCTCCGAGATGAAAAACAAAATTTTACTTTAGGTGGATAAAGTAACACAAGTTTATAATATTGCTGCAATTCGATAAGCTAAATAAAATTTGTAATTTACTTCAATAAGACATTTGATGGGTATTTCTAAACTAGCTATAGTAGAGTTATATTTTTCTTCATTTATATATCTAACCACACTCAGTGAGGACAAATTAAAATAAAAGAAGGCTGGATATTTCTTTGTAATTTCATTCATATTGTTGCCTCTGAATATTGATGAAGACTTCTCCAGACAAGTATGGAGAGATGGTGCACAAAGCATGTTCATTAATGAATGTACTTTATCCCATTTCACCAAGGGAAAAAGGTAGGAGAAGAAGATATTAAAGATAACTTCAATTAGGATTAGAATTGACTACCAAAAATTCTAGAAACAAAAAGTTGTAATGTTGTAAGGATTAATAGCATATTTTTGGTTACCTAATAATTGCTCAATTTTGACACAGTAAAAATAACAACAGTCCCACTGAAAAAGTCCATCCAAGTCAGTTACCTAAATTTCGAAAACGAAAAGAGACGGTACTATTTATACAAAGGCTGCTAGCAAAAAGCATATTTTGCACTGATCTGTATGGAGCAAAACTAACGGTGTGTTTCCTATGGAAGAAAACATTTTTTGGAATATATTTTTCAACTTTTTCAAATTGAAACTAAGAGCTCCTCTGAGTATGGAGTAGCCGGGAATGTCTTACTCTCAAAGTGAGACTCACCGACATGAATCTGAAATTAGTTGGAACTCATACAGGTACTAGACACCAAATGAGAAATCAAAAATAAAATTGAAACTATGATAGCGATTTGTTAGTTGTAAAGCACAAGTTAAAGTTGGTTGTGTTGAGTCTCAAACTCACGAACTTATGTGTCATTTTATTTGTGATTTTGTCGTTGCATTGGCTTAGTGCGTTTATCAGAGATTAATTTGGATGATGGACGCACCAATTTGTTTAGCCTCATACTATTGATACCCTCTGAGCCTTAAAAATCGTTTTTGAATACTAAAGAAGTGATTTTATATATCTTGCATACTAACGGAAAAGAAGAGTAAATTAAAGAAAGGACTCATTACTAACTTAAACTAAATAGGGTTGAACTCTTAATACTACTCAAACTAAAAGATTGGTCTGTAAATATCTTCCACACTAGATCCGGCAACTAATATACAACACGCATTTGGCCTCAGGTAGCCCTTAAAGATTCAGAATAGTGAAGAGAAAATCAGTTGTTGCTCAGTTCTTTTATGTTGATGCAAGATGAACTTTAATTTCTTCGGCTTCTTCACTGCTAAGGTATTTCTGGATGTTAAACTCGGATCTGTCTGGATTGATTTGCAGAGATTATGGTGAGGCAGAGGTAAAAGACCACCGCAAAATAGGAGAGCATGACGCTGTTTGTAACTTTGTGACAGAATTTGGGAACATGATCACAAATGGGCATCCATCCTGAATGCATCTCTCCGTATTTCCCCACATATCCAACTGCAGTTGCTGCTGCACATCCAGCTAGCAGCAGTGCCATCACAATCTGTGCTCACCACAAAATTCCAACATTCACATCACTGCTTCAAATTTTATACCAACAGAATAGTATAGTAGAAATGTCTGGTTTATAGAAGACTTTTGAGTCTAATGTGACTATTAATGTATACACAACAGGTGTAAACAGAATTTTACACTATATATGTCAGCTAAAAATAACTACAAATAATCGTTCATAAAAGAACCTAAAAATAAGAGAAACACAGTTACAATAGGTTAAATTTCATTGCCAGTGTGAAAATCCTTTACAATGTCAGAACTGCAAGTGGTCCTAAAGGGCCCAATAGAAAGGAGTCAAACATTCACACTAGCTAGCACCAGTTATACCAATGTTTACCACTTTTAGCCTGTAGCTTCTTTTTATTTACTTTTTGTTTAATGATGACAATAATTGATACAGGAAGATTCATCAGTATTGAGACACTTCAAGATTCATCAGTATCCAACATAATAATCTGCTATATATATAATACTGATTACTGGAGAAACGCATTGCAAGTGAGTCTAGGATTCGGCCTCACAAGAATAGAACCAAATCAAGTGACAGCATGACAATCAATGCCTATCACATGACATTACAAACTTGCAAACTATGGACAAATAATTAATGTATGAAGTTCTAGGATGCGGAAGAAAGGTATATATGGAAAATATTGAGTGATTCCATAGTGTGCCAAAAAAAAAAAGGTATTATTTCCAGACCCCAAATGGTTATCCAAGTAGCCCAGACCCTTTTAGGATCCGGCACAGGTGCAGCGACATAGCTTTTGAGTCTGCTTAACCCAAGGGCGTAGCTATGCATGCCGAAGAATGGTCAATGGAACACAACATCCTTGAAGGAGAAATTATACTACATATATATATAGGTGAAATATTACTTTTCATACTTATATATTAAACCTTGAAGCACAGAATTTCTAACTTCGCCACCGACTTTAACTCCAAATTGGTTAAGAACTTTACTCAAATCTACTAACAAATTAAATCGAACACCTTCAATAGTAGTACTAAAAAATGGAACAATGAAGAATTGCAGGTTTGCTGCAATCACAACTGATAAGTGACTGTTAATAAGAAAAGAAGTAAAAGTTGGACGTACCAAATCATGAAGGAACATGTAAAAGGAGTTCTTTGGGTCAAGACACTTATGGCCTAGAACAGAGGCAAGAAACAGGGACAAAACAGAGAAGGCACATCCAATCATATTTGCAAAAGCAAAGAATCTGCAGAGAACCACACAAACACAACACTAAAATTCAGAATTTTCAAGGAAAAACACAAAGATTTGCTTTTGATTTTCATTTACTTGAAAATTGGAGAATAGCTATAGCGAGCATCCATCTCCAAGCCAAATACAGTGACAGTCTGTTTGCTGGTGAGAATAATCCAAGTGGACGCCAATGTGAATGCAGTTGCCAAAATTCTCAACAAAATCTGTGTTCCCAACAAACATTTGTAAGGTTTCATTGGTGGGCTTTGCATATTTTTGGCACCAAAACTCTCCATTTTTTGGGATCTCAAAAAGAAAAAGAAAACGGGGGAGGGGGGAGGGGGGGTGCAAAGAAGAAAAACAAGAATGGAATGAGGAAGTGAATGAGTAGATGTTGGTGCTGGTATTTATAGGGGAAGAACAAATACTAAACCAAACAAACCAACAAATATGGAGAAGATAATGTGAGTTCATTAGTAAAAGAAGGTCTAAATATTTTGGCAATGGAGTCAAAATTGACTACCAAAAACTATAAAAGTTGTACGGGTTGACAGCATAGTTTTGGTTACCTAATAATTGCTCAATTTTGACACAGAACCGGAAAAATCCATTTAGCTTTCCTCTAGTCAGTTACCTAAATTTTATCCGGAAAAGGTGGGATAAATTCTATAAATAGTCACATAATTATGATTTTTTTTCAATCAAAATCATGTAACAATATTTTCTAACGATCAGATTACAAAACTTTTACTTTACTAACCAAAAAAAATAATAGATAACTATGTTTTTTTAATAGAAAAATCACAAAACTTTCACTTTCTTAATATAAAACTTTCATCCTACTTAACATAACAAATCAATAATCACGATTTTCAAAAAATCTAACATCCAAAGGGTGATAATTTTTTTTCTATATTTCAACCTTTTTAATTTTTATTTTTTTAATCTAATAAATATAGACCAATAAAAAAGAGAATTGACCCGATCCAATTTTTTAACTTTTTGATGAGTGATAATCCACTAATTTTGTACCACCTTGAAATTTATTCTCCACATTCTTTGAAAATCTCCATCCAAATTTTCCCTCAATTTTGCATTCCATTTTCAGAACTGTCATTCAACTGATACTGATTATTGTCTCTAGAGATCTTTGATTGTGAATATTTATCTCTTTATCCATATGTTTTCTTTTCCTTTTTGTTTTCCTTAAATCTCATGCAAAATACTTCAAAAAATTAGCTCTAGTCAATCAAACAATCAAAAGGGTCAATAAATTGGAAAGAATTCATCACAAGATTTTTAATTCTCAAGTATTGATAATTAACTAGTAGTAGTAGTAACTATTACTCCATAAAATTTAATTTCTAATCATCATAAGATAACAAGCTCATGAGTTTGGTCTTACTTCACCGTCGAGAAAGGAAAGAAGACTTCCATCTCCAAGTTTAACTCAAACATAGCTCCCTTCTTTTTTGTGGGGGGTGTGAAGTAGTCAAATCAAAATACCCAATAAGCATTAGCTCTCTCTGAAAAGGAGGTGATCCAGTCGCACCTTCCAGTGCAGCTACTTTGTTACGACTTCACTTTAGTCACTAGTCGTGGCTTTCAGCACCCCTCCTCCTTGTTGTTAAGGTAACGACTTTGGGCATGGCCAGCTCCCATTGTGCGATGAGCAGTGTGTACAAGGCCCGAGAACGAATTCGCCAATGTATGGCTGACTGACGATTACTAAAAATTTTGGCTTCATGCAGGCGAGTTGTAACTTGCAGTTCTCAAATTGAGAACGATATCTGGGAATAAGCAAAGGCTAACTCTGTGCCAGCAATTGTGGTAATACAGAGGATGCAAGCATTATTCAAAATAGTTGGGTGTAAAGCGTCTCTAGGTGGCTTTTTAAGTCCGCTGTCAAATCACAGGGCTCAACCCTGGACAGACGGTTGAAATTACCAAGTTGGAGTACGATAAGGGCAGAGAAAATTTCTGGTGGAGCGGTGAAATGCATATTGATCAAAAAGAACACCAAGAGATGAAAACTAGAGGAACGAATGGAATTAGATACCCCAGTAGTCTTAGCCGTAAATGATGGATGCTAGGCGTTGTGCAGCGCATATCGACCCATGTAGTTCTGTAGCTAACACATTAAGTAGCCTGCTTGGGGAGTACGTTCACAAGAATAAAACTCAAAGGAATTGACGGAGGCTCGCACAAGCAGTGGAGCATGTGATTTAATTTGATGCAAAGCGAAGAACCTTACCAGGGCTTGATGTGCTGCGAATCCTCTTGAAAAAGGGGGGTGCCTTCGGGAACACAGATACAGGTGGTGCATGGCTATCATCAGCTCGTGTCGTAAGGCATAAGGTATTAGGTTAAGTCTTGCAACAAGTGCAACCCTCGTGCTTAGTTGCCATTGTTGAGTTCGAAACCCTGAACAGAATGTCGGTGATAAGCAGGAGGAAGGTGAGGATGACGTCAAGTCATCATGCCCCTATGCTCTGGGTGACACACGAGTGCTACAATGGTCGGGACAAAGGATCTCGATCCTGCAAATCCAACAAAAAATGTAATGCTTTTCAACAAATATCAACTACACTTCTAAAAATATTGTGTCATTCTGGGTTGATTCTCCTTTTATTAATCTGTATTTATTAGATTCAGTAATAACAAATTACTCAATAAAATTTCACAAGTAGAGTCTGAAGAGGATAGTGTGTACGCAGCGTTAACCCTACCTTATAATGGTAGAAAAGTCTTGTGATTTTTTTTTTATTAAACAGCATAATTATGTGATTTTTATGCTAATAAGGTAAAAAATTTATGAATTTATGGTAGAAAACATAGTTATGTGATTTTTATGTTAGCAGAGCAATAGTCTTATATTTTTATATAAAAGATATAGTTTTATAATTTTCTATTATTAGGAAATAGNTATTATTAGGAAATAGTTCCATAATTTTAATAAAAAAATTATAATTACGTTCATTTATGAAATTTATTGTGAAAAAATGCTGTTGAATTATTTTTCATCAAATAAAATCTCAATTTCATTTATCTTTTCTAATGATAACATTTACTCATCCTATTTTAACTTATTCTTCGGGGAGCTTTCAATTTATTTTCATAAACAAAATATTATATGTACATTACTAGTGTCACGATTCTTGTAAACAAACAATCAGGCTCTTCTAGAAATCTTGATCATTAATTACATTACCAAATATTATTTAGATATTTTTTATATCATGAAAGCAAATTTAGACACTGTTGGAGTCATGAAATAAGCAGTAAATAAGTGAACATTTAAAAATAATTGTAAATTCATAAATAATAAAAAATAGACATTAAATTCTAAACTTCAGTATTTTAAACATCTTATTCAGTAGACTAATGAACATATGAATATTTTGTATCAAAAATGGTAATTAACTAGTAATTATATCCTCCAGAAAAAGATACATGAATTGTTATTCTCCTTAAAGAAATCAATAACAACTAATTATGATGATTCTCTATGGCTTTACTTTGTTTTCTTTTACTTTAAAAAGATACTTTAATAAAATTATTCTAGATATTTCTACTTACGATAGATACATATTGCAATGACTTTCATATCATAAAAGTAACTTATATTCCCTCTATTTCATTTTAATTGCTAGGTATACTAAAAATAGTTATTTCAAAATTCAAGAGATAATTGACCATATTTTTTTCAATACTACCCTTGGTACTTAAATTCATTCTAAAATGTGAAAAAAATTATTGTTGTATGTTTTCAAAAAGTACCTATCAATTGATAGGGTTATGTTCAACTTGCAATTCCTATTAATTTTTCTTAATGAGTGTATAAATCTTATCATGACAACTAAAATGAAACACGGGGAGTATATCCTTTGTTATTTTTATCTCTCTGAGGTAAGTTGTGGTACTTAATTCATTCACTTCGGGGAATGAAGCTTGATTATTTATATATGCTTGAAATATAATATTTATCAATAGCTTATTATTGCGGTCAAGCACAAGAAGACATTGCTTCAAAATATTTCTCAGATATCCTTCAAATTATTTCTGATTCAGAAAAAAAATTCAAAGTTTTACTATTTCAGGAGTAAAGTTTCAATGTTATACTATTTCAAGATGTCAAATTCTTACTATTTCAGCAGTAAATTTCATATTTACTACTTCGCGAGTAAATTTTAAGATTTTACTAAGTACATATTTACTTCAGGAACTATATTAGATATATATTTATAGCATTTATCTAAAATTATCATTCTCGGGGAATGGAACATAATCATCTATACTTATTTTAATCATATTAAGTTATGATAGGTTAAAACCTCTTTTAATATGTTGGTATTTAGGGAGCAAATCACGGTATGCATATAACATGGAGAATTTTCTAATATGTTTTTAGCTGTAATTGTACAAGTCTATAAAAATGTTATTACTTCTAGTGATCATGCATTTCTTGCAAATTCTCGTTCTTACTTATTAATGGATATCAAATTAATATCATCATATATTTTCACATTATAGTTCTGCAGAAATAAATATATGTTCATAATATTATTCTTCTGGAATAACTATATTTTCACAATATTATTCTTCTAGAACAAATATGAGGCATGAATTGTCAAGTGAATCAATAAGTCGTTCATCAGTTCCATAAACAAAATTGATATCGTTATTAGAAAAGACATAAATATCAAGAAATACTAACCTTCATCTTTTCAAAGAAACTTTGATTTTTCTTACCTCAGATCTTTTCAAAGTGAGTGCTCAAGACAGAGACTCGTGTTGACAGCGTGTTATAAAATAATAAAGGAAGAAGATGAATATTAATATAGAGAAAGAGAGAAGAAAGAAAGTCTGTCACGCCCCAAAATCGGGGTAGGGTGCGACTGACACTCGATTCCGAAGAGATCGAGAAATCGGCTATATAGTGTCTGAACTGTAACCCTTAGGCTATTTGGGTCACCTGTCATAGTTAGCTATACATAAAAATGGACTGACTAGGTCACAACAAACATAAAATTATAGAATGCCAACAAGGCCACAATAACATTTGAAAAGAACTGCAGAAAGCTAGCTAGGCCACAAAATATATTGGAACTGAACAACTGTACAACTAGTCCACAAAAGCCTCTAAAAGAGTAAAATAATACTAAATGCATGGGACAGGGCCCCGCTTTACCCATCTATATAACAAAACTTAGAATGACCAGACCAAACATAGGCTCCTGAAAGAGAGGAGCATACCAACTCTGCGCTGGATCTGAGCTCCTACTGAATGCATCGATCTGAGCTCCTACCTACACCTGCAGCACGACTGTAGGATCCCAAGGCGAAGGGACGTCAGTACAAAGAAATATACTAGCATATAAGATTGAAAGTTGTAAATAAATAATGCCAAAGTTAAACTGAACCATAGAAGGGAATAGCAACAACCTGATACTTTGGAACCTGTCAACATAAATAATAGCAAATAACAGTTGGACATAACTAATAAGGTAGGGTAGAGAGATGATTTGTAACTCTGTGACTAACTACCCTATGTGCATACTTTGTGCATGAACATAACATAACTATCTCATGTGCCAACACTTTCAATACTAGGACCGAAGTTTATGAGAATCAACTCGGTGGCTGCCTAATACTTGAACCAGAATTTTTGTATGGCTGCCTGATACTTAGACCAGGACTTTAAGAGTTTTCTGAAACTTGGGCCAGGACTTTACGGCCGACTTGATACTTGGACCAGGATTTCATATATATTTCTTTGCACATTCAGCCATCTGATACTCAAATTGGATAGGGCATGCGACATCGCTCCCGCAACATCGCACAAATCATCCATATAACTGACTCAGATAACGAGTTCAACTCGGAGGACTAACTGAACGTCATTCCCCTAGAAACTGATAGGAGGGGACAAAATATAACTTGACTTGAAAGCTTAACATGAATATGAGACTCGAGGAACATGACATTGGATCTTGCTTACGGATTCTTAGAACCAACTCTGGATACTTAGACCCAACTTTGAAATACTTGGACTCTACATAATTACTTAGATTCACTTTATAAAGCTTAACTCAACTTAAACTCAACTTAGAGTGCTTAGACTCAATCAAAGATACTTAGCGTCAATGTTTCTCTACTTTAGCATTCGATAACTCGATAACTCGATAACTTACCAATAGCTTAAGGAATAGGAGGTATGGAATTCTTTTTAAGCCTTAAGAACTCTGAAACATATATACATTAAGAAAAATAACCATATCAAGGAATCGCTGGTTTGGTACCCTCGTTTATCCTTACTAATCTTGACATTCGTTCTTAGCGTATGTTATTCTTACGTCTCCGTCTTAACTTCAATTTCTAGTTTCATAAGGTGAACAAAATCTCATACATGATTAATATAACATATATAACATGATATAAAGAACTAGCTAATAGTTCCCCATGATGAGGAGTCTCCAACTCGATGTACAACTACAACAACAATCAACACGATATCACATTTTAAATGTCTCACTTGGGCTAGACATAATCTCAAAATTTAATCTCAATCAAACATAAAACTTTAAATTCTTAAATAAAGCTTAACATAATACCTCAAGACTTGTAAATAGGTTGTTGGCTCATTCAACTCACAACGCACAAATCGTGCTTAAAAGAACGATGGACGGGGCGCCTTACATATCCTTTTTCCGATGAAATATTTTGCTTCAATGATCAGCCCTTAAATTTCTCAATATATTGAATTTATAGACAAGTATCAAGCCTAATCTATAAAATAAAATACAGCCCAAGATAACTCACCAAAGGCAGTCACAATAGCAACAACAACACACGGTAAAATTAACAACATTTAGGTATTTTCTCTACTAGTTTTCACTAACTTTTGAGGGATGAAATAATGGAAAAATTTACCTCACTTATGCTGTAATTCTTCTCCTCAAAGTGGAGTATGTTAAAGCCAAAGATACTGCCAAAAATTCAAAGAAAAAAGAGAAAAAACTCCGCTCAAACGGCTCAAACCGGCAACTCACGTAGATGCAAATTTCAGCCCTTTTGCTTGCAATTTAAGGGGTTTAAGGAGGGTGAAATTCTTACATTTCCTCTTGGCTTTGATCCCTACTCAAATATGAATATATAGGTTGCAAAATCAGGTCCAATAATGCAGCAACTTCACCCAAAACAACTGTCAAAAACGAACTCCAAAACACCTAGCATACTTGAAAGCCAACTTTGTTAACTTGTCATATATTTGGTGGAGTTGTGCTTGAGGTTTCCTCTTCGATTTTCTTTGTTCCAACTACTGAAATTGAGAGAGAAATAAAGTCCCTAAGCAAGCTAGTCGATTTGGTTTAGGATAGAGATGTTTTTCAACAGTGATAATTTGATTTTTTTTTTTTGATAATTAGGGCGGTGGAGGCTCTAAGGCGTCATGCTCATGTCACGCTCGGGGTGCTTTGGTAAAATACGCATAACTTCTTACCCCGAACTCCGATTGATGAATGGTTTGATGTTCTGAAAATCAGACTCCAAGATCTTTAATTTGATAGGTCGTGGTGCTTCTAAGTCATTATAGATTGGGAGATATAGTCCTTTAAAATTGACCCTTACTTATGAACGTCACATACTCTCTGCTTTTCCGTTTGTACACGTTTTTCTTGTCATCTACGACCAATATACAATCATTACTTCCCTTAATGTATCATAAAAATATTAAATAATCACCAAAATTTTTTTGAGGTATAACAGAAGACATCTTATTTCTCGTGAGGGGTTAGTTACAATGAAAGGAAACTCTTTTTTTATAGGGGAAAACTAACTTGGTCCCAAAGTTACAAACCCTAACTTTCCTTCAAAGAAATAGACATTCACTATAATAAGAAAATATATTTATAACAATTTAGCTTTTCTATAGTCAGAAACCTAAATGTCATCCGAGAAAGGTGAGATAAATTTTATAAATGGTCACATAATTATGAATTTTTTTCATCAAAATCATATAACTATTTTCTAACGATCAAATTACAAAACTTTCACTTTACTAACAAAAAAAAAAATACTCCCTCCGTTTTAAAATAGGTGGTGTTTTTATTTTGGGCACACCCTTTGAGAAAATTACTCAATTCTAAAAAGTAAAATGTACTTTTACCCACTTACCCTTGATAAATAAAGTAACTCTTTAGTATTTTCTTAGTTATGTAAAACTCTCTCTATTTAAATAAGGGTAAATTGAAAGAATATCATAAATGTCTACTTGATTATGTAAAACACCACTTATTTTGAAACAAAATCAAATGACTAAAACACCATTTATTTTGAAACGAAGAGAGAAACTGTGTTTTTTAATAGAAAAATCACAAAACTTTCACCTTCTCGACACAAAAATATAAAACTTTTACCTTGCTAACACAATAATCAATTTTTTTCAGAAAATCCAACATTCAACGAGTGATAATTTTTTACTCTATATTTTAACCTTTTTAATTTTTATTTTAATTTAATACATATAGACCAATTAAAAAGAGAATTGACCCGACCCGATTTTTTAACTTTTTGATGAGTGATAGAGCTGTCAAAATGGGCTTAACTCTAGAGGCCAGGCCAGCCCAACCCAGCCTGCTTATTAAGGCCGGATTGAGTTAAGATTTTTTAAACTTATTTAAACTGAGGCTTATAAGCCCAACTCAAGTAAGCCAGTTGGCCCTTGAGGCTTCGCCAAGGTTGCGCTGAGGCCGACTCGTAGGCCAAAAGACTATTTAATTTAAACTTAAAATTTAAAAGAAGATTGTGAAAAAAGAAGTAAAAACTAATAATAGTGATTACCGAATAAGTCTTAATAGCTTACACAATACTTTACTCATTTAACGTTAAATTCTAATCACCGAGTACAGAAGTTGTATTTATGATCGGCTTCAATTTAAACTTAAAATTTAAAATAAAATTATGAAAAAATAAGTAAAACTAGGAAAATGGATTACTTAATATTTCTAGTATCTTATATAATACTTCACTGATTTAGCATTAAATTCCTACTCGTCAAGTATAAAAACTGCATCCATCATGAAAATGTCCAAACACTTGGTGCAACTCGAAATCAATTGCACGACTTTACCCAAATTCAAAGTAGTAATGTTTTAAGATGAATTTAAATATTATTAATTTTGATATATAGTTATTTCATGTTTAACTAATTAAATTTGCATATGAATGTAGACGAAAATAAAGATGTTAATTAAGATAATTTTATCAGCAGATTCAAATAAGTTTGGCAATGTGTTGGTGTTGAATATGTCATAAGTTATCATAGAATTATGTACTTTTATATAATCATATGTTAGAAATGTTAGCAAATTGTCATACCTATAAATTTAAATGTATATTAAAAAGAAATCTTTTTTATAAAAAAAAATCAAAAAAATGAAGGGCCAACCCGCCCAGCCAGCGCCTTTTAGAGCTGGATTGGGTTAACCATTTTAAGGCCCATTAAAATTAAGAATCGATCCGTTCTAACCCATTAAATTTCTTAACCCGCAAGAATTGAGCTGAATTGGACTGGACTAGCCATTTTGACAACTCTAATGAGTGATAATTCACTAATTTTGTACCACCTTCAAACATATTCTTTGAAAATTCCGATCCAAAATTTTCCCCAATTTTACATCTCATTTTCAAAATTGTCATTCAAACTGATAATGATTATTGTCTCCAAAGATCTTTGATCGTAAATATCTCTCTTTATTCATATTTTTTCTTTTCCTTCTGTTTTCCTTAAAATCTCATGCAAAATACTTCAAAAAATTAGTTCTAGTCAATCAAACAATCAAAAGAGTCAATGATTGGGAAGAACTTATCACAAGATTATTACTTTTGAAGTGTTGATAATTAACTAGTAATAATTATTATTCCATAAAATTTAATTTCTACCAATCCAACAAAATGTAATGCTTTTTAGTACATATTAACTACACTTCCAAAAAAAATTGTATCGGTTGGGTCAATTCTCCTTTTATTAGTTTGTATTTATTAG
>JACEIK010007951.1:57198-68568 GCA_018107945.1 Datura stramonium
ATGTGATGGTATTGTTATCTTATATTTCATTGGCTTATAATAATCATATTTTATGCTTTTTTTTAAAATTTTTTTTTATAATAGCTATATTCCTACCTAAGAGTTTTGGTTATGACCAGTCGAAAACAGGTCCTCTACATGCCTTACAACCGTCCTTTTTGCCCATTCCTGCTTATGTGTACATCATGACTGATAGGCCTACAGACGCTTGAAGCCCCACAATAGCCTTGCTTTCACGTTCCGCCTCTTTCCTTAAATCAAGTTAGCACTTATACTGCTTCACGCAACTATATTCAATTAATGAGTAGAGAGGGTAATTAAATCAATTGTCATCCTTCGCTCTTGTGCTAAATGCTCTTTTAGCACAGGTCACCATTTCATCCTTTTTCGAAGGGGTAGATGCTTTTTTCCTCAATTGATCAAGATTTCAAATTGACATCTCGAACATAATGTCGATGTTGGTAATGACCTTTGCGAATGACTTGCCATGCTTTCTAGGCTTGACTCTTGTGGGATGAGATGTGCTCAGCCAACTCCAACTCTTTCTGTGGGTCAGACAACTTCCTTAAGTCACATCATGTCAATCATTATTTCTTAAAAAAAATGTAAAGTCCAAACATGACAAACAAAAATAAATGAAGAGGGTAATAAAAAACATATAATCTAATCTTGGGATATTCCATTTAGACACCCAAACTAAATCTTGTTTCAATTGAACATCTCAACCCCTAATAAAATGTTACAATTAAACACTTTCGACTCAAAGTGTTCTTATTCGTCTAAATTGGTTAGATGACCAAAATATTGACAAATACCACATGTGATTGAGAAAATAATACTACCTATAACCACAACAGTAAAAACTCAGTCATTTTCTACGTGGGAGATGATATATTTTCTGATTATCTTAACTATCTAATAGACAAATAAAAATATGCACAAATTTTTAAAAAAAATTTAAATAAAAATATTATCTGAATTACTTTATTATAGGTTAAGGTGTTTAATTGAATGAAATATTCCAACAAATTTAATAAGCTGACTATATATTAAACCTATATAATTTATCAAAATAATAGAATACATTATGAAAGTATACCTAACCACATCCAAACAAGGTGTGGAGATATTTAAAACTAGAAACCGGGCGATGCACTAAAGTTTTTATTATGCATAGGGTTCGGAAAAAGATAAACCAGAAGAGTCTATATAAATCGCCTTAACTAACATATCTGAGAGAGACGTTTCCAATAAAATAGAAAGAAAAAAAAAAAAGCAAGATATAATCTTCAAAGGAAAAATATGGAATTTTACACTTGCCAATGCCACATATTACACTTGCTTCTATTCGTTGTTCTATGCTACGATTTACTCTTCAACTTTTTTTCCGGCGCCGGCGGCCACATCGGAGAGGATGCTGCAGTTTGTGATCGTCTGCGTTTGATTTCTCTATGAAATTCATCGAGCTCATAGAACGATCTGGATGCTCGGTTCAGGTAGGTTGCAATGGCGTGAGAATGTCCGGCGCCGGCAGCCTCATCGGAGACGAAGTTTGACATCACTGAAGCGGCTTTAGACAGAGATATCGGCGTCGTTACCGTCGGCTTACCGGAAACTGTTTTCATGACATATATCTCGATTGATTGAACAATGTGGTAGAAGAGTTTGTATTTCTACCTAGGGCTTGCATGCTAATTATGGATCTCTTGTTTTGGATTCTCAAGATAGGACTATAAAGTGAGAGTCTTGGGCTGGGCCTAGTTTGTTGAACAGGAGTTCACTCCAAAGCTTGGGGTTCATTATGGGCGGGTCAGGTTGAATATGGGCCAGAAAGCGGATTGTCAACTCAAACTAAATTGGGTCATTGACTTGACACTTATACTTTTACTTTGTGCCGGACTTTATTATGTTTGTCAAAATAAAAATATGTAAAACATAAATATATATATTTTTTATCATAATATTAAATTATGTCTATACAGCCTTTCTATCTCTGTAGGAATATTTTACCCTCCCCACACCTCCCGTTGTGGGATTTCACTGGGTTGTTGTCGATGTAATACCAAGTTATGTCCATGCCCTGCCCGACTTAAAGTCTCTCAAAAACTTATGACCTACTAACCAGTCCATATTTTAAGGGCAATTCCAGTAATTTCAACAATTAAATTTCCCATGGAATCAAAGACAGCTGAACTATTGAATCAAATAAACACTGGATGGTCACTATGACAATACTAGTACACAATACATCTAATGCAGAGAATGGAATATGACTTCTTTAGCTGTGGCGGATTCAAGATTTTAACTTTATAGATTTCAAATTTTAGGACAGGACAACATTTGGTTCGGGATAGGTTATTTATACACATTAAGTTGGATTTCTTAACATAATAACACAACCTGAATCATTGATTTTGATTCTGCTGATCCCGTAACTTCAATGGTAGATCCGCCCCTGCTGCTAATCAAGGTCTATTCAACTAGAAGTCCATACAGGTTCTGAATGAAATTATCAATATAGTTATTCATGAAACCAGGACTTGAAAGAACTTCTTTCAATTTCCTATGATTCTCTTTCACAAAACAACCAACTTGGCTATCTTTATCCATGACACATTTCACAGTCTTGCATAAACTCTCCTTTGAAAACCAACCATTTTCATCCTTCTCCACTTCCACACCAACCTTAAGTTCTTGTTCCATCAGCCTAGCATTTAAAGTTTGTTCACTAGTACTTGGCAAAAGTACTAATTGACAATCACTCAGTGCCAAAGATTCCCACATTGATCCATACCCACAGTGACTCACAAAACAACCAACTGATTTGTGACTCAATATCTTCAATTGTGGCACCCAACAATCAAGAATCAATCCCTTTTCTTGAACCCTTTTTTTGAATCCCTCTGGCAAGGCTTCTTCTGCTGAATTTGTCCCTTCAGGTGGCTTAACAGCTAACAGAAATGGTAGGCCAGTTAGTTCAAGGCCTAAAACAAGTTCTTGAAACTGTTTCTTTTCAAGAAACAATTGACTTCCGAATCCACAGAACACTACTGATCCTGGCTCGAATTTCTCGAGCCAATTGGATAATCCATGTTCTTCTAAAGGCTCCTTTTTAGGCTCAGGAAGAACAGGTCCTGTGTAAAGGACTGACTTTTTGAATTGTGTTGCTATGTAGTCACCAAATGTTCCGTCAATCTCTCGACATGTTTTCATAGCTATTGCATCACACAGTGTCATTCCCTTCTTAAGTCGCTCATAAATTGTAACACCCTTGCCATATTCACGAAATAGAAATGATAACAACTTAGCTTCACGTTCATGCAACACCACAGTAGTAGAAGGGTAACCTGGAGATCAACCAATTGACCACATCTTTAGAGAGCATAAAGCATAATAAAGTTGCAAATTTACTAGCAAAGCATGACAGTATATGATGCATAATATTAGTAGTAAAGTTTTACCATCTTGACAGTTCCCTCTTTGTTTGTTTCTAACAAGCATGGAGAAGTGGCGGAGTCAAGAATTTGAACCCCTTCCCTCTTACTAGCTCCGCCCCCGATTCAAAACACACAAATAGGGAACTACATATATTAAGAAAACATCAGCTTGCAGTGGCTCTGTATTATCAAGTACAAATACTATCACTCACTCCTGTAATGTTTTTCAATACTCCTTTTTTCCAATTTATATGATGTATTATGACCGAACACCAAATTAACAAAGAAAGAAATACTTAACTTACGGTTAAAACAATCCATGGATATTTGAATAGCTATTAAAGTATTAATCTTCTCATTAAACATAAAATCAGAAGTTGGAAAAAAGGGCAAATATACCCCTCAACTTTGCTATTTAGAGCGAATATATCCCTCGTTAAAAAAATGAGGCACATATACCATTGTTTAACAAATGATGCATATTTACCATTTTAGTTAATAGACCTATATATATNGGTTGTGCTAGTAGGTCGGTTTATTTCATATCTTAAGATATATATATATATAAATTTTGATAACCGTGGTGTTCGAGCCAGCTTGGGCACACCTCGACTAATTAGACGGGATACCTGTCAGCTCCTATCACCAGGTAACTCTGTCAACCAGCAACAGCTACCAAAAACTAAAAAAGGGGTAGAAGGGTAACCTGGTGGTGGCTTTACTAAATCAGCTGCAGTTGATGCCATAAAAGTAGTCATTTCCAGTGGTGATCGAATCAAGGAGATAGCTGATGCAGCAGGGCAAACAATTTTGTAACACAGAGTCTTGATACCCCCAATTTCTAATGCTACATCAGGAATCCAATGAGCAAAATCAAAGAAAACGAAATGGGGTTTTAGATTTCGAAGAAAAGATTTGATTTGATCATACAATTCATCCATAGCTGTTGCTAGTAGACTCTCCAGATATCCAGGCACATCAGCTGTAGTCTCTGCTCCTTCTGGTAGGCCATTGACACGAGGGATTGTGAGTGTGTGGAAAGTGATGAGATTAGGGTAGAGATTTAGATTTTGAAGTCGAATTTGTGCATTTTTGGGTAACAAGAATGAGATTTTGTGACCTTTTTTAGCTAGTTCATTGGAGAGGTTGAGAAATGGGATTATATGGCCAAAAGCCAGCCATGGAAACATGACTATTTGGAGCTTTGAGTGGAGCTTTGAGTGCACTACCATTCTTTTTTTTCTTCTCTTTTTGGACTAGTTTTGATTTTGGTTGATGATGGAGTATTTATATAATAGCTTAACATCTACCATGGAAACTGAAAACTGTATATGAATCTCCTTTTTTTCCCTCTTTTTTTGGCAGGCACAATGAGAACAAATTTTGTACAACCAACTTAGGTAGAAAAGAACAAACTTTGCATGGATTAATAGTAACAGAACAAACTTTGCACAACTAACTCGTGTAGAAAAGATTCCATACTATGTTCTTATTTTGACTGAATACATGACATTACTTTATGAGAACAAATTTTACATTAGTGTTGCGTATCGATCGGTCCGGTTTGATTTTGAAAGTTATCGATTCTACTTATCAGTTATCGATTTGTAGATATGCTAAACCGTTAAAAAATTATTAAGATATCGGCGAATCGATTATTGGTTAATCGGTTCTTAATCATTATCCGTTTAGTTATCGGGTTAACCGTTAAGTTCTCGTGCAAAAATTCTCATAAGTATAGTTCTCATACAAAAAATCTCATAAGTATTGCTGAAAAGAGAAAGAGCATATAGAACTAGCCGATTGCTAAGAGCATATAGAACTAGCCTAACTAAAACAATCAACTTTAATTTAGATTTAAATAACACCCCTTCACTTTTCATCGACATCTGATTCATCTTCTCGCTAGAATACTTAATATATTGAAGACTAAAATTATAATTTAATAAATTATTATCGGGTTATCAGTTCACCCGTTAAAAAAACTAGTCAAACCGATAACCGAATCAATAATCCAATAACTTAGGATAGTAAACCAATAATCGAACCACTAAACCAATAATTTAGATCATTAATCCAATAACTTATTTATTGATTTGAATTATTGATTTAGTCATTAATTTGCACAACCCTACTTTGCATAATCAAGTTACCTAGAAAAAAATCAATACTATGTCATTATTAAGATTTAATACATACAAATACATTTGAAGTCGGCACAAAATTTCAATTAAATACCTTAACTAAGTTTTGTACCTTTTAAATATGAGTAAAGGTCCAAAAACACACTTGAATTGTATCGCTTTTGCGAGTTTAGTATCTGAATTATGTCTAGTTTGCGTTAGGTACCTAAACTATCCCCCTTAGGTTATAGAAACACACCTTAATAATTAGAACAATTCTGTGTGATACACTCGCCACTTAATCTTTTTAAAAATGTCACGTGGCTGTCCACGTATAATATTCTTTCCACGTTGGTAAACAGTAATTAATTTTATTCTTTACTCCTCCTTACTCTTTACTCTTTCTCTTTACTCTTTCTCTTTCTCTGCACAACTGATCAGAGATTATAGCAGCGACGGTGACTTTCATTATCGCCGATGATTTTTATCTAGGTTAGTTACTAATTTATCAAAAAGAAAAGTTAGAGTTTGTTGTATTTTGTGATTTTTATGATGACCATTTCGTAAATTATATTAGGGTTTCTGTGAGTTTTATCATTTGAAAAGATTTGAAAGGCCTAATTTTGGAGAAATGTAGAGGAAGAGATGAAGAAGAAGAAGGGATGAAGAAAATGAAAAACAAATCTGTTTAGGGCTTAGAGTTCAATTTTTACAAAATAACTAATAAATAGAAAAAGGATGAAAAAAGAAGAGGATTTTAGAGGGAGAGAAATCTGAAATTCTGCAGAAAGGATGAAGAAGAAAGAATAAGAAATGAAGAAGAAAAATGTATTTAATTTAAAGGTGAAATTTTTTTAATGAAAAATGCCTATTCAGCAAATTGTAGCTGTTGAAATGTCATGTAGACGTTTTTTAATGTCTAAAACATCATTCACGCACGCGGGAGTGTTTGAAATCACGATTTTGATCCAGTCAGCACTCAGGTGTGTTTCTATAATCCGAGAGTGATAATTTAGGTACCTAAAACAAACTAGGCATAGTTCAAGTACTAAACTCGCAAAAACTATAGTTCAAATGTGTTTTTGGACCTTTACTCTTTAAATATTGATAGTATACCAGTATATCATTTTATCACTTTTCACTGACTTGAAATTTGAGCGATTTACACGTCAAACAGGTGCATGAAAAGGTTTTTAAAAAAAGAAAGAAAAAGAATTCCATTAAAGCCTAAAAGTTGCAAAAAAAAATTAAAAATCCAGAAACTTTTTTCCTCAAATATTTTGTCACTACTGAACATTCTTCAAAACAGACGATTATGGGTCGAACCCAAATCAAAAAGTACTTGTGAAACACTTGTTATTTACTTTGCAAGCCTTCACTGTCCCGTTCTGTAACTTCCCTCTCCCAAAAGGAGCTCTCTAAGTCTCTCTCAAAAAAAAAAAAAAAAAATCAAAGAAGCAACTAATGGAATGAATAATGATAACAAGTTTGATNCTCCCAAAAGGAGCTCTCTAAGTCTCTCTCAAAAAAAAAAAAAAAAATCAAAGAAGCAACTAATGGAATGAATAATGATAACAAGTTTGATAGGATGTATCCACCACTCACTCTTTGTCCACACACATATGAAGTCTTAAGGGTGTCACATTTAAGTACTTAACCAACAAAATTTAACTTTAATATATATTTCTAAATTAATTTTCGCATATTCTTAAAATATATGATATCATAGAATCCACGTACAACCGGCTTGCACAATGATTCAAAATTCTCTAGTACAGTCTTAGTAGTCAATAAGCACCTCAACAATAACAACATATTCGGTATAGTCCCACAAGGTAAGATCTGGAGAGGGTAGAGTGTACGCAGACCACTCCTACCTTACGGAGCTAGAGAGGCTGTTTCGGAAAGATATAATAAGGCATATTCCACAGAATGATGATTATTGATAATGCCATAATAATTCTCCGTTTCACAGCTCAAAATCTCTCCTAATTGTGTATATAAATGCTGGACTGAGGGCCATTTAAACTAATACTCACTATTAAAAAAAGGATCTTAAAATTTCATAATCCATGTTTAAACAACCATTATACAATGTACTTGATCTTGTGACTAAAGGTGATCTAACATAATACATCATCTTGGACGTTTAGTGCCAAGGGGAAAGGATACTCGCTGAGGAGTACCTTGAGGTACGTCTGTCTTTTCGTGAGAGAGACTTGGATTTTGGCTTGGGACTGGGTTGGGATCAGTGCTTTCTTCGTCCTCCTCTGTTTCTTCTGGTTGGCTAATTTGCTTCTTTGCAATAGCTAGCTGATAGTTAGGGTTGATCAATGTATCTTGATCAGGAGGGAGTGGTATTCCAGGCCCAGCAATTGATTTTGGCAATGGGATCTTGTTTCTGTTCCTAGCCAACTCCAGTAGGACCTGATAACCAAGAGAATGTCATAAATTTCTGAAATGCAGAAGAGTAAAAATTTGAGCAGGGAAGACAAGTGAGATCCCATCCAACCAAAAGATCAAGAATTCGGGTCACAAAAAGGACAGTCAGAAAGGGAATACTCCTAGGCAATGGTTTTCTTTTTTAGTTGGAGCTAGATGGTCAGTTGAACTCCATAAACTACCAGGTGCAAGTTGGTTAATGATTAAATCAAATTTTCAATTAATTAAACAAGAGGTATCTATAAGAACTATGAGGCAGAAAGGTGTCACATGTTCTAGATGAAGCTAGCTCTGGCAGATGGCAAGAGAAGTCGTGCATAGTACTGCTAGTTGCTCGTGAAATAGAGTCGATAAGAATGAACAAGAAAAATTAAAACATGATTCACAGCTAGAAGGTTTTATGTAAGAGAAGTGTAACCAACTTTTTCTCTAAACTGCAATGAAAGAAGTCACAGGTCCAACAAATCCTACTCAAGTGAGTAGCCAAGAACAAGGTAATTTCAAAAGAATACCTAAAATATGTAAGGTGATGTTTGGAAATCTTTTGGTCTATGAAAGCTAATGGTCTAACTTAGTCTATGCAACCTTCTATTGGTGATTATCCTAGGAAATTCTATGCAGATTAAATGTGTTGATTCTACCTTTTTTTTGTTGTCTTTTTAACCAATCTCTTGATAATACTTTGAATGGTAAAAAGGGTGTCAGCTAGCATCAGAAAATTGATCCAGAACAGCAAACTGTTGAGAACTCCAATTGCCAGAACCCATTCACACCCTAAAATTTTTCCGATAGAACCTTCAGCATCTTCTGTTCTTCATAGTTCATAAAGCTGAAAATCTCTACACCACTGCCTAAACATTCAGCCACCAATATAAACCACATATGATAGCACCAAACTATGGCCTATTAGTTTGATACCTTTTCATTTGTTTTCAGTTATAATTAGAAATTCTATAATTATGCTGAATGTCAACTGAAGTCTCGAAACACATTACAAGGGAACAACATTTGACTCCAAGCCAAAATTTTTAGTTACATCATATAATTCTTTCATTCAGAGAGTCCATTTTACTTGTCCTTCCTAGCCAAGAGAAGGCTAAAGGCTATCAGTTTCAAGAAAGATAAGAATTCATTCTTGGAAGAATGAATTACCAGCACAACAATGAAGGATCTAATAAGATTTAGTACCTCACGCGGTGGGGGTTGTGAAAAGCTGAAATTAACTTTTGTCTGAATGGAAAGCTTGATATCATCAGAGTCAATGGAAGCCTTCCCTGCATGCTCTGAGTAGACTTGGGCATCTGTCAGTACATCAACAACATAGCGATACCATAGTTCCAAAAATTGATGCACAACTCGTGGCTCATAGTCATCAACACCCATTGATTTTAGCAATGTTTTGACAATCTTTGCATCCCTTGGCAAGTCCTCTTCTCCACCTTCAGCCATTTCTTTTGAAGGTTCAACCTACAAAGAATCAAATTCACCATCAGCGTCATTTTATACACATTAGTGCCAACAAAGAGTTGCAGAAACCAGATAAAGATGGAGATGTGATGCACTACTAGATTGAAAAAGTATTGAAGTGGGTCAAAAGGTTGTGCCTAATTGATTCTTCACATAGTCACTAAGATATCTTTAACAATCATTTTATTGTTCAAAAAGCAAATAAACGAATTATCTAGCAGTTAAGGTTAAGCTAACGTCTTCCAGATACACTAAATGAATATCTCTCCCTTGTTATCAGGAATTGTAAAAACATAATTGTAAATATTCTGAAAAGCATCATAGTGAAAGCTAAAGCAGAAAGACATTTGTCAAACACGCAAGCTATTCTCCATATAAGCAAAAGAGCGATCCAAAAATATTTAGAGGTACAACGTAAGAACACCATGAACAAGACCAAAAAAAAAAATTTGGAAATATAAAATGATACCCAAATTCCATCTATGTCTAATTGAATCTTGTTGAGGTCAAACAAACAAACACTTGAACACAACTTAGTACCAAAAAGTACATTAAATCGAATAACTTAAGTCCCTTTCTCTGCTTCAAGAGTGGGGTAATGGAACCCTAATTCTTTTGTAATTATAAGATGGAGGAACAAAGCAACATTGGACACCCTTAAATTTCAGATATAAAACCATTGAGGAAGAAAGCCAGGGAATGCAAAGCAGAGACAAGTACTATTATTTTTCAGAAAAGCAGCAGTGACAAGGACTACAACACGCGTTCCTCACAAAATATCTCACTCATTTCCGTTGCTACAAACACAGGAAAGAGCAATCTTTTCAATGTTCTTCAGCTTCTTATTAGTACTAACTAATTTTAGGACCATCTAAAAGCTTTCAATTCACGAAGAAATAGAAAATAAAACACCAACAAGAAAGGTATCTTAGACAAGAAAAATAGATTAAAAAACCAAGAGTCCGTATCAGCAATCAAAACCTATAAAGGTGCTACTTTAAGTCGATCGATTTCAACTCCACCAATTCGATTATTAGAATGACATAGTAATAAAAATACTTTGTAAGTTATGAGTTTCACCCGATATTTAGAAGTCGGATAGTAGTATAGTACAACATGACATTTTTCTTTTAGCATTTTATGACATCAGAAGCAATTAACAATGTAAATGAAGCTGTAGAACTCAACAAAAAGCAGCAGCAAATTACACCCAATCACCTTGGAAATGGGTGGTCTTCAACAATTAAGCCCGCTTCCCTCATGGAAAAAACTTCAAAGTTCAACAAGTTTCGACCTTGAAGGTTTGCCCATGGGTCAATACGGGTAAAAAATTCAAGACCAGCTACCTCCAAAGCCATTCTTGTAAATCACTCAAAAAAGAAAAAAGGTCTAGCATTATGCAAAGCTGGAGTTCGAAGTTTCTGATGCCCTAGGGCAGACACAACAAGACAACCCCCAAATACAAAATTCGTACTCTACCCCATAAGAAAACAATTGGATATGGGCTTAATTTTAGGGATAGATAAAGGAAAAAATCCGGCGAGGAGCGAGACCGGAAAACTTACCGCGGAATTTTCGCCGGTGAAACGATCGCCGATGGGGAGAAGCAGAGTCGACAGTCGACTGTGAAGCTTTCTGATGGAAGAAGAAAAAAAAGAGAATAAATAAGCAGTGTCCACTGTGAAGCTTTGTCTACTAATCTGATTTATTCATGCTTAATTAAACCTTAATTAACAATTTTTTTTTCATAGGCATCGGGTACCTGTTTTGAAATCTCAACTAATTTGAATTTATGTAAAAATAAAATCTATTAATTGGGTCGGCCGTAAAATTTTTAACATTGAATAAATTTAGATTCAAGTATAATATTTATTATAATTTTTACAAATTTTTACAAATAT
>JACEIK010007952.1:27511-55309 GCA_018107945.1 Datura stramonium
AAGTCAGAATGTTTAAAATAAAACCTAAGTGTGCTATTTATACTCTTGAGAATTTTTCCCGGAATAACAAGCAATGTGGCACGGAGTGTATCGCGGAGCATTCCCTCCATGCCACGGGGGTATCGCGGACCCTCACTGGAAGTCGGCTCTTTAGCAATTTCACCTCAGCGTGGCACGGCTTGCATCGCGGAGCCTTGGCTCCGTGCCATGGTGCTATCGCGTACCTTCACTAGAACTTGAGGTTCCAGATAATTGTACTCAACGTGAACGGAGTGCATCGCGGAGCATTGCCTCTGTGTCACAGAGGTAACGCGAACCTCCACTGGAAATTGCCAAAATTATTTCACCCGAGGCAGACTGCCTCCGCGATGGTAGCGTGACACGACTCCATCGCGGAGCCCTTTCTTTTGTTGCTTTCCCTTGTCAACTTCCACTCCTTATCTCCAAGTCTATTCCCGCTCTTCACCAACATGTATATTATCTTCCAAAATTTCCTTTTACCTGCAAAACAACACTAATCATGTTGGTTAGTATAAATACACATTTAACTAAGAATTACATGAGAATGTACACATAACGATTGATAAACAAGTCAAAATGAAGCATTTGAGTATCACTTGGGCATGCAATTCTGCCCAAGATCAGTAGCCACCACATCAACGGGCCAACTTTCACCGAAGGCTAGGTCTGCCAATACCTCATAGTTGAACTTTGCAGCAACTCTATACCCTGCTACTATAAACTACAAACCATTACCACTAAAGCCAGTCACATACTTTCATGAAGAACCTAGGGTAATCTGGGAGGAAGAGGAAGTTAATCAAATGATCCATAAAGAGAATTTGCAATTTGTGGTAATTGAAAAGTTTTTTGATGGATGGCCAGAGATACAAGATTTGAGAAAGATGGTTCCAAAGCAATGTAAATTTAAAGGTGAATGCATGATCGGATTACTTAGTAACAGGCAAATTTTTATTAGGGTAGCAAATATAGAGGATTATTTGAACCTGTTGTCAAAATCGGCCTTTTACTTAACACAAAGACATTGGATATACCAATGAGAATGTTAAAATGGGATCCAATGTTTGATCTAGAGGAGGAGACATCTACAGCCATAGCATGGATTTCATTCCCTTTATTTCCCCAAAATATTTTCATGAAAGAATCGGTATTCTCGCTTGCGGCTACAGAGGGAAAGCCTTTACAAAGTGACCTGATGACAAAGAATCAAACACGAACTAGTTGAGTGAAGGTAGAGTTAGATCTTTTAGGGAAATTTCTAAAAAGAATCAACATTAGAAATGAGGAAACAAAATGGGGGACATAGAGGAGAAATGGATAAGGATTATGTCACGATCCGAGAGTACACTAGGATCGTAGACACGGGACAAGGGACCTGGAGAGGAACCCAAGCCAACCATGACATAAGCATACAACTAACTCATTCAATAAACATAAAGGAAACATAAGTATAACTCAGCGGAAGTCTAACTTAGCATAACAACAAAATAAACATCTGAGCTGAATACATGTCTATGTCTGAATAGCCTCTAATCTGGACGAACTGATGGGACAACACCCCGAACTAGCTCAGAAATACTGAAACTGAAGGTATGCTCAAAATAATTAAAAGTCTAGTCCTCGGAGGATGAGGACTCACCAAGCAGGCGAATGCTAACTTTGATAGGCAGCTACGAACGGGGCTGAACCTGAGAACCCGATCCTGCATCATGAAATGATGCATCATAGAAGGTATGCGGTCAGTATGTGAAATGTACCGAGTATACAAGGTAAGTAAAACCGCTTTAATATTAAAATCAGCTAAACCCAGTCATACGTATATATAATAAACTTTAAGAGTAAGTAAAAGAACACGTGCATAAATTCTGAAATCGAACTTTATCATAACGTGCTCATGCATGGCTTTAGAACATCATGACTGACTCGAGTGACTCAAGCTAAATCATAACATTTATATCAAAAGCTAAATAATGAGTCAAACCTTGCTTTTCCAACATGGATGCATAAGATAATCATCGTGAGTAATGGACATGCAAATTAAAATGACATAGACAATGGGAGACTCGTCACTTAACTGACATACAACGATAGAGCTTATGTGGTCCCAACTATCACACTCAAGTGGGTAGAGCCGTCCATAACCTCGCCAGGGCGATCGACGATACCATGGCATTGATATCAAGCTCAAAGGGCCAGTCGGGCCGGGGATAGCTCATAAGGAAGGTCCCAATAGCACAATAGAATCAATCCTACGTTGGCGCGTAGTTCTGGGGCATAGGGTAGTTGACCCTTAGCTTGCTCGTGCTAGAATCTTCTCCCAAAACATGCAATGTTCTACATCATATAAATATGAAGCTCAACATCGTCTAATGACGAAGCTCAATATGAAATTATGCATAAACTCGACATCGTATGAAATGAAGCTCAACATTGTCCGTTGACAAAGCTTACTATGAACTCATGGATGCATTAGGTATCATATAAATATGAAGCTTAACAATTTCATCTCGACAAAGCTTAGAATAGAATCGTACTAGGGATCAACATCATGTGACATGAAGCCTAATGCTAACATACATCTCAATTATGAATTCATGCATATGAGAAACTTAATTATGATACATACCACGAGCTCAAGAATAATGGGAGGCTTTACTCCAAAATCACGTGGTAAGACTACTTTAGAAATATCACTTCATTATCATCAACATAAAGGCCTTTCCCAAAACCTTATCATACTTGAACTCATACAATTTATTTGAAAACATTATAATAATTAGGAGAATTCACTTCGAAACAAGCAATAGAGTCAATTCACGAAAATCATCATTTGTACTCAACATTGGGCACTACCCAAAGCTTCATCATACATGGGTCAATTTAACCTTATTTGAAAACATCATCAATATCATGGGTAAGAGTGAAAATATGCTTTTCATCATCTATTCCATCACCATCACATTCTATTAGGAACTTCCCACACATGGGCGTTTTAGATTCAATTCTTTAGAAAACAATTTTGTAAAAGAAATTAAGTTAGAATCCGTCCAAGCTCAATAAATCATCAATATCAACTCAATTAATCATACCCATGAGTAGAAATGTAAGATTCATGAAATTGAAGGAAAACCCATACTTAATTATCACAAATAGATCACAATTTGATATGGAATGGGCATGGGTATGGAAGAAAGCACCCACTCATAGCCTTACATACCTGGGATTTAAGTATCTTATCTCTTCCTAATTACCCAGCTAAGATTTCCCTTGAGATCCTTGAATTTCTCCTCACTTTCTCCCCTTCAAGATCTTACCCTTGCATGCATGAAGAAAATGGCCTAGATGGGTTTATCTCAGCTTAAAACCCTCTATTACGAGCTAAAAACGACGTAGTATAGGCCCTTAGAACTTAGGAATTACGGAAAAGCCTTTACTGAAATTGCTGCAATTAACTGTCGGGGGGGTCCTAACAGACGACTTGACGACTCGTTACCAGGGCTCACGATCTGTTGGATCGCCCATCAAGTACACTGCCTCTTCACTTCAAGAAATTTCCACTTGCTGGTAACGGCCCACCTAACGGGTCGTTAGGGTTTATGATGAGTCATTGGGTGCTATCCGTCAAGTACACTGGATAAGCCTTTCTAACTTTCCCTGAGACCGACCAACGACTGACTTGACGACTCGTGGTGACTGACCACGTGTCATTACATCCCCCTTGAGGACCTCGAGTCCTCCAACATCTCAGGACTTCCCCACGAGCCATCTGACGACTTGTTATGACTCCTCACGAGTCGTCAAGTGACCCGTTCTGCAACCTGCAATATTTTTTCTAGTTTTTCTCCTAATTCACTTCCGGGTCCGATTTTTTTAAATTCCTGAGGTATAACAATATCTCCCCCTTGGTAATATTCATCCTCGAATGTTAGAAACAAGCAGAAAACCCAGAAACAACAATCACAATATATATATATATATAGATGCTAATCCTTGATTTTCAAGTCGAAAACTGACGGAATGGCTACTCCCAAAGATAACCACATAGCTGGTCAGATTTCAGACATCACATACATATTTCATATCATAAAACAAACTTATTTACATGCATTGAGCATGAAAAACTAAATAGAGGTTTAGGGCAAAATTTGATACCTCAAACTAAAACTGAGCCAACAGGGAACAAATAGGGGTATTTAGCCATCATATCCGCTTCGGCCTCCCACGTAGCTCCTTCAACATGCTGATTCCTCTAGAAAACCTTAATTGAAGCTACCTCTTTGTTCCTTAGCCTCCGAACTTGTCAATCCAAAATTTCAATCGAAATTTCTTCGTAACTGAGATTGTCTTTCACACCAATGCTATCTATCGGAACCACCAAAGTTGTATCACCCAAGCACTTCTTCAAAAGCGATATGTGGAACACGGGATGAACTAAAGACAATTCTGGAGGCAAGTCCAACTCATACGCCACCTTACCAACTCTTCTCACAACCCGGTACGGACCAACATAGCGGGGACTAAGTTTACCTTTCTTTCCGAACCGCATGACTCCCTTCATGGGAGATACCTCTAGAAACACCCAGCCATCTACATCAAACTCCAAATCTTTTCTCCTCACATCATCATACGATTTCTGAAGATTCTGAGCGATTTTCAACCGGTCCCTTATCAACTGGACTTTACTATCGCCTCATGAACAGAGTCTGGACCTATCATGGCTGCCTCACCAACCTCGAACCATCTGATGGGAGATCTACACCTTCACCTGTAGAGAGCCTCGAATGGTGCCATCTAGATACTAGACTGGTAACTATTATTATAAGCAAACTCGATCAAGGGAAAATGATCATCCCAACTACCTTTGAAATCCATCACACATGCTGTCAACATATCCTCAAGAGTCTGAATGGTCCATTCTTCTTGGTCGTCTGTATGGGGATGAAAAGTCGTGCTTAGCTTAACCTGAGTCTCAAGCCCCCATTTAAATGAACGCCAAAATTGAGAAGTAAGCTCAGTACGCGATTCGAGATAATAGACAAGGGCACTCCATGAAGCCGAACTAACTCCCGAATATACAATTTAGCATAATCGTTTGCTGAATTCGTGGTCTTGACCAGTAGGAAGTGTGCAGCCTTGGTGAACCTGTCCACCACAACCCAAATGGAGTCGTATTGCCAGCGAGTACGAGGTAGACCTATAATGAAGTCTATATTGATTTCTTCCCACTTGCAAGTGGGGATGACAATATCCTGAAGTACACCTCCCGGTATTTGATGCTCGGCTTTTACTTGCTGACAATTAGGACATTTTGCCATGAACTTCGCAATATCCCTTTTCATACCATCCCACCAATAGATTTCTCACAAATCCATATACATTTTCGTAGATCCTGAATGAATAGAATATGTGGTACCATGTGCCTCATGCAATATCCGAACTCTCAAATTGTCAACGTTCGAAACACATAGTTGACCCTGGTATCGTGGCACACCATCTCCCCCTTGGGAGAAAACCTCCACTTTCTGATTCCGCACCGCCTCCTTCAGCTTCCTCAATATTGGATCCTCATCTTGACTAGATTTAACATCAACTACCAAGGACGATTCTGACCCATTATGCACAACAACACTGCCATCGGTCGAATCGATAAGTCTAACTCCCAGTATTGCAAGCCGGTGAACATCCTTAACTAACTCCTTTTTCCCCCGTCCACACGGGACACACTCTCCATTGAGAGCCTACTAAGCGCATCCAAAACCACATTAGCTTTTCCCGGGTGGTAAAGGACACTCATGTCATAATGCTTAAGTAACTCCAACCACCTTCTTTGCTGCAGATTTAGATCCTTCTGTGTGAACACATATTGCAACATCTTGTGGTCCATAAACACATTCACATGGAGCCCATACAAGTAATGCCGCCATATCTTCAATGCAAACACCACTGCGGCCAATTCAAGATCGTGGGTCGGGTAATTCTTTTCATGCACCTTCAGCTGTCGAGAGGCATAAGCTATCACCCTTCCCCACTGCATCAATACACACCCAAGTCCAACTCTGGAAGCATCACAATACACCACGAAACCATCGTTACCCACAAGTAGGGTCAATACTGGTGCTGAGGTGAGTCGAGCCTTCAACTCTTGGAAGCTTTCCTCACAAGCCTCCGACAACTGGAACTTCACCTTCCTCTAAGTCAACTTAGTCAAAGGCACTGCAATGGTTGAGAAACCCTCAACAAACCTCTGATAGTAGCCAGCTAAGCCCAAGAAACTCCGAATATCTGAAGGATTCACTGGTCTGAGCCAATTCTTCACCACCTTGATTTTCTGTGAGTCTATTTTTATGCCTTCGCTAGACACCACATGGCCCAAGAATGCCACAGAGTCCAACCAAAACTCACACTAGATGAACTTTGCATACAACTGACGGTCCTTTAGGGTCTGAAGCACTACTCTCAAGTGAGTGGCATGCTCTTCCTCGCTCCGATAGTACACCAAGGTGTCATCAATGAACACGATCACGAACATATCCAAATATGGCTTGAACACCTTATTCATCAAGTCCATAAAAGCTGCAGGAGAGTTCGTTAGTCCAAAAGACATAACTATAAATCCGTAATGACCATACCGTGTCTTGAATGTCATCTTCGAGATATCACTCTCCTGAACTCTGAGCTGATGATACCCAGATCTGGAATCTATCTTTGAGAAACACTTTTCGCGCTGAAGCTGATCGAACAAATCATCGATCCTGGGTAAGGGATACCTGTTCTTGACAATGAATTTGTTCAACTGTCGATAATCAATGCACATGTGAAGGGAACCATCTTTCTTTCGAACAAATAATATTGGTGCACCCTATGGGGACTGACTTGGTCTGATGAAACCCTTATCTAGTAAATCTGTTAACTGATCCTTCAACTCTTTTAGCTCGACTGGAGCCATCCTGTAGGGTGGAATAGATATAGGTTGCGTATCGGGAAGGAGGTCAATACCAAAATCAATCTCCCGCTCGGGAGGAATACCTGGAAAATCATCAAGAAAGACCTCTAGATACTCACGTACTACTGAAACTGATTGGATAGTCGGGGTTTCAGATGCCACGTCCTTAACCCTAACTAGATGATACATGCAACCCCTAGAAATCATCTTCCTGGCCTTGAGGTAGGAAACAAATCGACCTGCAGGCACATATGAACTACCCTTCCATTCTAAGACTGGCTCACCCGGGAATCTAAACTCTACTGACCGGGTCTTACAATTAATGGAAGCATAACAAGCATACAACCAATTCATGCCGAGAATAACATCAAAATCGGTCATGGCTAACTTTATCAGATCTTCTGAGGTGACCTTATGGAGAACCAAGACGGAGAAATGTCTATACACTCGTCTAGCTATAACTGAGTCACCTACTGGAGTAGAAACTGATAAGGATTCTGACAAGACATCGGGACTGACTCCGAAGCTACTGGCTACATAAGGTGTCACAAAGGACAAGGTGGCCCCTAGATCTAACAATGCATAAACATCAACATGGAAGACCCGTAACATATTAGTAACCACGTCAGGGGAGACCTTCTGCTCCTGAGGGGATGCTAGGGCATAAAATTTGTTCTGGCGCTGACCGCCAGCTACATTGGTAGATGCCCCCTGATGTGCTGAGTGAAGGGGTGGGGCTGCTAAACTAGAAGTTGGGCCACGGCCCCCAACCCGATCCTGTCTCACATCTAGAAAATCTCTAAGCATGTGTCCGGGTTGCCCTCACCCGAACCTGCCAAGCACTGGCCTGTATGCCCTCGGCCACATTTGCGACAGGTTGAAACACCTGAATCTGCGGGCCTGCTGCTCTGAACCCTCGAGCCCGATGCTCGTCCTCTCTAATCATGCCTAGGCCGAGATGGCACACTCAAGGATGATGAAGCTGGGGCGGATGATCTCTGGTGGGTCTGCTGACGGTGCTCACCGCTGGAACCTTCTAGGAAAATCTATGGCCCTCAGTCCTGACCCTCTTGGCCTCTCTCTCTCTCGAATGTGCCGCCTCCATCTGCTGGACGTGCAACACCATCCGAGGGAAATCCATATCCTGATGGAGCATAGCAATCCTGCATTCCTTATCCAAGTAACCTGCTATCCCATGCACGAACCTACTCACTCGCGGCCTCTGGTCAGCCACTAACTCAGGAGCATACTTCGATAGGCGAGGGAACTTAAGGGAATACTCTAGGATTGTCATCCTCCCTTTCTTCAGATTCACGAACTCAACTGCCTTTAGCTCCCTCATCTCCCTAGGGAAGAACCGATCAAGGAATGCAACCTGAAACTCCTCAGAAGTGATCGGACCTACTTCGGCAACCCTGCTATTCTTCCATTGACGGAACCAGATATGCGCAACCCCTTTCAATTGGTAGGAGGCCAACTCTGCGCACGCAACACTACCCACCCCCATAACTTGGGTGATCTTGACGATCTCATCAACGAACTCATGTGGTTCCTCATTTACCTTGGACCCTAGAAACTCTGGCGGGTTCATCCTCAAGAAGTCCCTGACTCGAGCCACCGCTGCATTGCCATTCTGTGGAACATGCGCAAAAGCCTGCTGATTGACCTGAGAGGTCAAGGCCTGCGCAAGCATCTGGATAGCGGCCCGGAACTCAATGTGAGCAGCTGGCTCTAGTGCCTGAGGCTCCTGAATTGGTGGGACTTGTTGGTGCCCACAACCCATGCCATCCTCGTGGCCTTCACCGTCTCCATTTCTCCTTCCATTCATCCTTCGAGGATCCATGATTCTGCAATCGCGAATAGCATGAATTAGAGGGATAGAAAGACTCCTTATCGCATGACCTAAATCATGAAAGATGGGAACATTTCCTAAAACATTTCGTAGCCTCTTTGTTATAAGTGTGGCGCGCTTCACACTCATGAAAAAGACACAACTTAACGCGGCTTTCAGACTCCCTAGGGCACTTCAAACCTATTTCTTTGGTACCAAGTTTGTCACGATCCGAGAGTACACCCGGATCGTAGACACGGGACAAGGGACCCTGAGAGGAACCCAAGCCAACCCATGGCATAAGCATATAACTAACTCATTCAATAAACATAAAGGAAACATAAATATAACTCAGCGGATGTCTAACTTAGCATAACAATAGAATAAACATCTGAGCTGAATACATGTCTATGTATGACTAGCCTCTAATCTGGACGAACTGACGGGGAAACACCCCAACTAGCTCAGAAATACTGAAACTGAAGATATTCTCAAAATAACTGAAAGTCTAGTCCTCAAAGGATGAGGACTCACCAAGCAGGCGAATGCTAACTCTAATAGGCAGCTACGAACGGGGATGAACTTGAGAACCTGATCGTGCATCATGAAATGATGCAGCATAGAAGGTAAGTAAAACCTATTTAATAATAAAATAAGCTAAACCCAGTCACACATATATATAATAAACTTTAAGAGTAAGTAAAGGAACACGTGCATAAATTCTGAAATCAAACTTTATCATAATGTGCGCATGCATGGCTTTAGAACATCATGACTGACTTGAATGACTCCAGCTAAATCATAACATTTATATCAAAAGCTGAATAATGAGTGAAACCTTGCTTTCCCAACATGCATGCATAAGATAATCATCGTGAGTAATGGACATGCAAATTCAAATGATATAGACAACGGGAGACTCGTCACTTAACCGACATACCATGATAGAGCTTACGCGGTCCCAACTATCACACTCAAGTGGGTAGAGTCATCCATAACCTTGCCAAGGCGATGGGCGATAGCATGATATAGATATCAAGCTCAAAGGTCCAATCGTGTCGGGGATAGCTCACAAGGGAGGTCCCAATAACACAATAGAATCAATCCTACGTTGGCGCGTAGTACTAGGGCATAGGGTAGTCGACCCTTAGCCCGCTCGGTGCTAGACTCTTCTCCCAAAACATGCAATGCTATACATCGTATAAATATGGAGCTAAACATCGTCTAATGACGAAGCTCAACATGAAATTATGCATAAACTCGACATCGTATGAAACAAAGCTCAACTTTGTCTATTGACAAAGCTCACTATGAACTCATGCATGCATTAGGCATCATATAAATATGAACCTCAACAATGTCATCTCGACAAAGATTAGAATAGAATCGTACTAGGGCTCAACATCATTTGACATGAAGCCTAATGGCAACATACATCTCAATTATGAATTTTTGCATATGAGAAGCTTAATTATGACAGATACCACAAGCTCAAGAATAGTCGGAGGCTTTACTCCAAAATTATGTGGTAAGACAACTTTAGAAATATCAGTTCATCATCATCAACATAAGGGCCTTGCCCAAAACCTTATCATACTTAAACGCATACAATTTATTTGAAAATATTATAATAATTGGGAGATTTCACTCCGAAACAAGCAATAGAGTCAATTCACGAAAATAATCATTTATACTCAACATTGGGCACTACCCAAAGCTTCATCATACATGGGTAATTTAACCATCTTTTAAAACATCATCAATATCATGGGTTAGAGTGAAAACATGCTTTTCATCATCTATTCCATCACCATCATATTCTATTAGGAACTTCCCACACACGGGCATTTTAGATTCAATTCTTTAGAAAACAATTTTGTAAAAGAAATTAAGTTAGAATCCACCCAAGCTCAATAAATCATCAATATCAACTCAATTAATCATACCCATGAGTAGAAATGTAAGATTCATGCAATTGAAGGAGAACCCATACTTGATTATCACAAATAGATCACAATTTGATATGGAATGGGCATGGGTGTGGAAGAAAGCACCCACTCATAGCCTTACATACCTAGGATTTAAGAATCTTATCTCTTCCTAATTACCCAGCTAAGATTTCCCTTGAGATCCTTGAATTTCTCTTCACTTTCTCCCCTTCAAGATCTTACCCTTGCATGCATGAAGAAAATGGCCCTTAGAACTTTGAAATTACGGAAAAGCCCTTACTGAAATTGCTAAAATTAACTGTCAGGGGGATCCTACGGACGACCTGATTACTCATTACCAGGGCTCACGATCCGTTTGATCGCCCATCAAGTACACTGCCTCTTCACTTCAAGAAATTTCCACTGGCTGGTAAAGGCCCACCTAACGGGTCGTTAGGGCTGACGACGAGTCGTTGGGTTCTATCCGTCAAGTACACTGGATAAGCCTTGCTAACTTTCTCTAGGACCGACCAACGACTAACTTGACCACTCGTGGTGACTGACTGCGAGTCGTTACATCCCCCGTGAGGACCTCGAGTCCTCCAACATCTTAGGCCTTCCCCACGAACCATCTGAAGACTTGTTATGCCTCCTCACAAGTCGTCAAGTGACCCGTTCTGCAACCTGCAACATTTTTTCCAGTTTTTCTCCTGATTCACTTCCGGGTTCGATTTTTTTAAATTCCCAAGGTATAACAGATTAAATATGGTTATGTGCCAAAATACTGCAAAATTTGTAGAATACTAGGCCCTAATGAGCAAGAGTGTTTCATTATTCGCCCTGAACTATATCCTAAAAAGGAGGAAAGGGAGCAGAAAGAAGAAGAGAAAGAAAAGAGTGCAAATATACCAGCAACTATAAAGGGACCACAAATCGAGAAAATAGTGCCAGAGAGAATCCAAAATGAAAGGAGGAATACCAAAAATAAAAAGCAAAGTAAAAATATGGCTATGGACAAGGAAGAAAGCATGGGAATATGGAAAGAGAGAAGGAGCAGGTGTGGAGTTAGAAGCAATCACAAAAGGACATCACAATTAATATATGAAGTAAATTTGATGCATTGAGGGACCAGAAGAAACAACAGGAGCAGACAGAGGGGGAAACCACAGATGCACTGTCATGACCCGAGCTGAGACCCTGGATCGAGACACAAAACTTAGAACCACGAATGATTCCAAGTTGACCCATGACATGAACATGATAATTAAAGTACATACTTTAAGTGATAGCTGATAACTGAAAACATAACTAAGCAGAAGTCTGAATAAATATAAACCATACAGAGTCAACACTGACAAAGTTGAAGTTCTACATATTGTCTGATAAGCCTCTAGCATATCTGAAGAGTTGATGGGACAACACCCCCAACTAGCTCACTAAACTATGAAAACTAAAATAACATAATGCAACATCAAACTGAAGGTCCTCAATGGAATAGGATTCACCAACAAGAGAGACTGGACTAAGCTGTAGGGACTGGCTAACGACAAAACTGAGTCTGATCGTCTAAACCTATATCATGAAATGATACAATATGGAGTATGTGGTTAGTAGTTGAAATGTACTAAGTATGTAAGGTAAGTAAAATAGGCTAAGTATAATGGAAATCATGCACATAACATAAATCATAAGATGATGAGAGTAAGGACTGCATGTTNTGTAAGTCTTGGTGAAGTTTGTAAAGATTGGATTTTTATGTGAGTTCTTTTAGATGATGAGAGTAAGGACTGCATGTTGATATCTGAAAACATGAATAGTCATAAACTGAATCGAATGACCGAAAGCTGAAAATAGAAACATATAGCTTGCCATAACTGAAATCATAAGTAAAAGCTTATAAACTGATCATTGGGTCAAACCTGCTGAAAACATAATATCATAAGTCATAAACATGCATAACTGAAATCATGAAAAATAATAGGAGGACTCGTCTTAACCGACACCATCATGGTAGGCTTACATGATGCCCCAACTATCTCGCTGAAGTGGGCAAAGACGTCCCAAGTTTGCCAAGGAAAGGAACAATACTTGGCGTGACATCACTAAAAAAGGCCCCATAGGGTTAGTCGTGAATATATACCTACGATGACATGTAGTTCTGAGACCTTGGAGTTTACCTGAACGCCAGGCCTACTCGGTGCTAGACACTACTCCCAAAAACATGCACATGAGGGATCATATAATTATCGTGAACTCATACATAAAGTTTATGGGCTAGTTAAATCATAACATACTTGATCATACTTGAAATTCATGACTAGCCATGAAATAAGAGCCCATGAGTCGGCCAAAATGATAAATTCATAAATCTTGAAGAACATACATGCTTGAGAAAATCACCAAACTTGAAATACATAAATTCATGAAGAATAATCTTAGGAAATAATATCATGAATCATAAATCATAATTTAGGGCTTAGGAGACTCTAAATGATAATAGAATCATAAACTTGACCTTTCATGAAACTTGCATAATTGGGCATAATTTTCTAAAAACTTAAAATCATGAATGTATAATCAAAATAGGTATAAAATCTTTCCATAAATCTTAAAACATACTTTGAAATATGAAGAGAATTGACCCATGATTAAATCATAGAGAATTTCATAAAATTAAGATAAAACCCTATAAGATCATGAACTTGATCTAGAACTTCAATTCATTCAATTAAGGAAAATTTTGGGCATGAGAGTGAAAGTATGCAATTAAGGGGAATTTTGGGCATGAGAGTGAAAGTAACTCTCATTCATATTCCTACATACCTGGGTACACTAAAACTACACTTATCTTTAAAAGCCTAAGAGGTTTGAAGAAGAAATTGGAGGGTTTAAGCTTGATCTTCAATGGAGAAGTCCTAATCTTGCATTCATTGGAGGGGAATGAATTAGAATAGGCTTAACCCCTTTAAAACAACTCTTTTAGAGCTTAAAATGATATAGTATAGAGATTAGGAGCTTAGAATTTACGAAAACACCCTTACTAAATTTGCAGAAAATTTTATACTGCTAGGAGTCACGATTGACACCACTAGTCGTACNTCGTACTTCAATACCACGACTCATAGTTAGCTTTCGTAGTCACCACTATTTCACCTGAATTCTAATTTTTCCCACAGATTAAACCACAAATTATACCATCAAGCGACGGACCATTATATCCATCCATTACCACTTTTTCCAAAAACTCTGCCCCTTCCTACGAGTGCAAGCCATGACTCGTTGTTCGTCACAATGAGTCGTACTATGACCCGTGCCTTCGAACCCTGAAACTCCTGAACCAATCAATGACTCCTTACCACGATTCATTGTTTACCATAATGAGTCGTACCAAGAGTCATACCAAGAGTCGTACCTTCCATTCCTAACACATAAGCAGCTTCCCACGACTCCTAACTACGACTTCTGACATGATCCCACAAATCGTACCTTGACTCGTACCACTAAACCCCTCAAGTAAGTTTTTTTCCACGGACACTTCCCACAAGTCGTACCTTCTCATCACGACTCGTACCACAAGTCGTCCTGTGAAAATTTTTCCTCTTTTCCTGTTGAACACATTTCAAATCTCGGATCTAGTCTGAGAAACTTTCAAGGTATTACAATATCTCCCCCTTGAGAACATTCATCCTCGAATGTAGGGTAAACATACTGAAAGGCTGGGGAAAGGAACTTCAATCCCAAATACTGAACAATTGAAGCTGAAACTGACGGAGTGACTGACTCCAGACTAACTCCAGACTGACTCCGTATTGATACACATGAATCATACTCTGTGACTGAACTGAATTCATGAATCATACATACATGTTATAATATGAATGGAACTGAGAGACATGAACTCGACATAAAACTGAATAGAGTATTAGGGAGGGAACTGATACCTCAAGCTGGAATAGAACTGGAAGGGAATAAATGTGGGTATCTAGCCATCATATCTGCTTTGGCTTCCCATGTAGTTCCCTCAATCATCCGATTCTTCCACAAGACTTTTACTGAAGCTACTTCCTTATTCCTCAACTTTCGAACTTGATGATCAAGGATCTCAACTGGTACCTCCTCATAGGTAAGACTATCCTTCACACCTATGCTCTCCACTAGAACAACCAAAGCCGGGTCACCAATGCACTTCTTCAATAACGATACATAAAAACTGGATGCACTGATGCTAACTCCGTTAGTAGCTCCAATTCATAGGCCACCTTGCCAATACATCTCAAAATCCTGTATTGGCCAACATATTAGGGACTAAGCTTCCCTTTCTTTCCGAACCTCATCACTCCCTTCATGAGAGACACTTTCAAGAACACCTAATCATCAACTTCAAATTTGAGTTCTCTCCGCCTAACATCCACATATGACTTTTAGTGACTCTGGGCTATTTTCAGCCTTTCCCTAATAAGCTGAACTTTCTCCATGGCCTTATGAACAGAATTTGGCCCTATCAATGTAGCTTTACCTACTCCTAACCAACTAATAGGCGATCTACACCTCCGCCCGTAAAGAGCCTCAAATAGAGCCATCTGAATACTAGAATGGTATCTATTGTTGTAAGCGAACTTGATAAAATGTAAATGATCATCCCAACTATCCTTGAATGTCCTCAAGAGTATGAATGGTCCGTTCGGCCTGACTATCTGTCTATGGATGAAAAACTGTGCTAATCTTGACCTGAGTACCAAGTCCATTCTTAAATAATCTCCAAAACTGTGAGGTAAACTGAGTATCTCTTTCTGAAATGATGGGCAAGGGAATCCTGTACAACCGAACCAACTCTTGAATGTACAATCTAGAATAGTCCTCGGTTGAATCGGTAGTTTTTACTAGTAAGAAGTGTGATGCTTTGGTCAATCTATATATAACCACCCATATAGAGTCATACTGTCGGCGTGTACAAGGCAACCCTGTAATGAAGTCCATATTGATCTCTTTCCACTTCCACCTAAGGATACTAATGTCTTGCAACATACCTCTAGGTCTTTGATGCTCAACTTTCACCTGTTGACAATTTGAACACTTAGCCACAAACTTTTCTATATCCTTCTTCATTTCATTCCACCAATATACTTCTCGTAGGTCATGATACATCTTGGTGGCACCTAGATGTATAGAATATCAGGAACCATGAGCCTCATGTAACATCCATTCTCTCAAATCATCGACATCCAGAATACATATACAACCATGATATCGAAGTACATTATCTCCCCTTTGGGAGAATACCTCCACCTTCAGATTTTGAACCGCCTCTTTAAATTTCATCAGGGATCCTCATCTTGCCTAGCCGTAACTTTAGTCACCAAAGAAGATTCTGAACCATTCTGAACAATGACACCACCATCTGTCGAATACATGAGGAGAACCCTAATCGTGCAAGTCGATGCACATCCTTCACCAAATCTTTCCTTCCATCTTCCACATGAGAAAAACTCTCCATGGACAGTCTGCTAAGGGCATCCACCACTACATTGGTCGTGCCTGGATGATAAAGGACACTCATGTCATAGTCCTTGAGCAGCTCTAACAATCCCCTTTGTCAAAAATTCAAGTCCTTTGAGTGAAAACATACTATAGGCTCTTGTGGTCCACAAACATATCCACATGCACTCCATACAAGTAGTGTCTCCAAATCTTCAATGCGAACACCACCGCTGCCAACTTTAGGTCATGCGTCAGGTAATTATTCTCATGAGTAAGCATATGCAATGACCTTACCATGCTGCATCAACACACACCCAAGAACAACCCTAGAGGCATCACAATACATAATGAATCCATTCGTGCCCTCTAGTAGGGCCAATACTAGAGCAAAAGTGAGCCGAGTCTTTAACTCCTGAAAACTCTTCTCACAGGCATCCAACCACTGAAACTTGACTTTCTTATTAATCAAATTAGTCAATGGTGTTGTAATGGATAAAAATGCTTCAAAAAACCTCATGTAATAGCCAGCTAAACCTAAGGAACTCTTGATCTCTGAAGGACTAACTGGTCTAGGCCAATTCTTTACAGTTTCTACTTTTGAGAGTCCACCTCCACACCCTCACTTGACCCAAAAATGCTACTCAGTTCAGCCAAAACTCACACTTGCTAAATTTAGCAAACAACTAGTGATCCTTGAGAGTCTGTAGCACCACCCTCAAATGAGTCGCATGTTCCTCCTTGCTCTGAGAGTATATGAGAATGTCATCGATGAAGATGATCATGATCATGTCTAAATATGGCTTGAAAAACCTGTTCATCAGATCCATGAAAGCTATAGGAGCATTCGTTAGTCCAAAAGACATAACTACAAACTCATAGTGATCATACCAAGTCTGGAAAGATGTCTTCGGAATGTCACTCTCCCTAACTTTGAGTTGATGATATCCGAATCTGAGGTCTATTTTTGAGAAGCACCTAGCACCTTAAAGTTGGTCAAACAAGTCATCAATCATAGGGAGGGGATACTTGTTCTTGATTGTAACCTTGTTCAACTACTGATAGTCAATGCACATAGGAAGAGACTCATCCTTCTTTCGAACAAAGAGAACTGGTGCACCCCATAAGGACTTGCTAGGCCTAATTAAGCCCTTCTCCAAGAGATCCTTCAATTGTTCTTTCAACTCCTTTAGCTCAGCTGGAGCCATTCTATAAGGAGGAATAGATATAGGCTTCGTATTAGGATGAAGGTCGATACCAAAGTCAATCTCTTGCTCGGAAGAGACCCCTGGTAGATCATCTAGGAAAACCTTCGAATACTCACATACAATAGGAACATACTGAAGAGTTGGGTCTTGTATGTAGCATCCTTAACCCGAACTAGAGGGTATATGCAAACCTTGGAAATTATCTTCTGGCCTTAAGGTAGGAAAGAAAGCAACCTACAGGCATAACTGAACTACCCTTCCATTCTAGGACTGGCTCATATGAAAATTGAAATTCTACCGTACGGGTTCTACAATTCACAAAGGCATAACATGCATGCAACCAATCCATACCAAAGATAACATAGAAATCTGTCATGTCTAACTCTACAAAATCAGCTGAGGTGAATTTCTGAAGGATTACGACAGGGCAATTTCTGTATACTCGTCGAGCTATGACTGAGTCACTGACTAGAGTAGAGATTAAGAAGGGTTCTGATAATATTTTGGGACTGACTCCAAAGCTAATAGCAACATAAGGAGTCACCAAAGATAAAGTAGCCCATGGATCTAATAATACATATACATCAAGATGGAATACTTGCAACATACTTGTGACCACATCTGGAGAGACCTCCTTCTCCTGAGGAGATGAGATGGCATAAAATCTGTTCTGATGCTGACCACAACCTGTGCTAGTGGATGCACCCTACTGTGAAAGGCATGTTGTTGGAGATGTTGTTGAACTGGTAGTATGGGAAAGACCTTTGTTGTCGGCCTACCTAGCCAAAGGACGCCACCTGCGCATGTTCGCGAGTTTCCCACACCCAAAGAAAATATCTGATCTTACAGGCACTCTCTTACGTGGTTCTTACCACATTTTCTGCAGACTGGAAAGGTGCTCTCTACTGGCATGTTCCTCTATCCCTTCAAACCTGATGCCCTACTCCTCCGATTACCCCGGGTCTAGATAGAACACTGGCTAATGACGGTGCTAGGGCTAATGACCTCTGGTGGGACTGATGACGATGTCCGCCACTGGGCCTCTATTGGGAAAATCCAAAGCTACCTATCTTGGCCCTCTTGGCCTCTCTCTCCCCTTTCTTCATCTGACCCGTCTCTATTTGCTGGGCGTATATGACCAATTGAGAGAAGTTTAGGTCAATTTTTAGCATTACGGTCCTACACTTCTTGACCAGTGAATCTGACACCCCATACACAAACTTGTTCCCATGGGCTCTCTGATCTGCAACCATCTCCGGCACTTACTTAGACAGCTGGGTGAACTCTAAGGCGTACTCCTACACAATCATATTGTTCTACCTCAAGTTGACGAACTCGGCCGTCTTTTCTTCCCTCAACTCCCTAGGGAAGAATTTTTCTAATGAGGTAGTCATGAACTCATCCCAGCTTACGGGAACTACACCCACTGCTCTACCGTCCCTCCATTGACGATACCAAATATAAGCAACCCCCTTCAGCTGATAGGATGCTAAGTCTGAGCTCTCTTCTACTTTCACCCTCATAATCAGGTGATCTTCTGTATCTCCGCAAGGAACTCATGCGGGTTCTCATCCACTTTTGACCTAAGGAACTCAGGTGGATTCATTATGAGAAAGTCCCGAACTCAAGCCACCGCTACACTCCCATTCTGAGGGACTTGGGCCATTGCCTGCTGGTTGACCTAAGTTGTCAAAGCTTGCGCCAACATCTGAAAAGCTACTATAAACTCGACATGAGATACCTGCTCAGGAAAACAACCTGCAGGTGCTGGCGGAGCTTCCTGATGCCCATCTTTATTGATATCTTGTAATACCTCAAAAATCTAAAATTACCTAAGATTAGACCCAAGGATTAGAGTAGAGAAAGCAGAAAAATCTGCACCAGGTCGCAGAATGAGTCGTTCAGTGACTCATGGTGTGACCTAACGGGTCATTAATTTACCCGTTAAGTGGTGCCTAGTTTTAAGGAGATGTCATTCTTGGTTAGTGGCGACGGAAGAGATGATGAATCTTCGTCACTCCCCACGAGTCGTGGTCGACCCATTGGTTGGGCAAGGTGGAAAATAATGTTAAAATCTAGTGATCAGGATGAATGAAGGGACGAATCGTGGTGTCACTTCACGACTCATCGAGTGGATCGTGGTCAGTTTGACAAGAAGAAGGAATATGGTATTCCAATGGTGGAAACAGGTCAGGGGATGACCTATTAGGCCACCTCACGATTTGTCTAGTCCCTCGTTGGGACTTGCAGTGTCACTTTTCCTACAAAATTAGTAAGGGCATTTTCATAATTTCTTAGCTCTTAAGCCCTAAACTATGTCATTTTGAGCTTTATTAGGAGGGTTTTAAGGGGGTTTAACTATTCTAAATCATTTCCCTCCCACGCATGCAAGATTAGGAATTCCCAATTAAAGATCAAGCCTAAAATTCTTCAAGTTCTTTTTCAAATCTCTTGGGCTTTCAAAGACAAATATAGCTTTAGTTTTAGATGTCGGAGTAGGCTTTGACCACTTAGGTCAACCAGCAGGTGGTGGCCCATGTCCCTCAGAATGGGAACGCAGAAGCGGCTCAAGTTCAGGACTTTCTCTAGATGAATCCATCCGAGTTCCTTGGGTCAAGAGTGGGTGAGGACCCGCATGAGTTTCTTGAGGAGATACAGAAGATAACCTAGATTATAGGGGTGACAGGAGAAGAGAGCGCAGACTTAGCCTCCTATAAACTGAAGGGGGTTGCTTATATTTGGTACCGTCAGTAGAGGGATGGTAGAGTAGTGGGCATAGTTCCCGTGAGTTGGGATGATTTCATGACTACCTTCTTAGATAGATTCTTCCCTAGGGATCCGAAGGAAGCAAAGGAAGCGGAGTTCATCAACTTGAGGCAAAACAATATGACTGTGCAAGAGTACGCTTGGAGTTCACCCCGCTGTCCAAGTATGCACTAGAGATGGTTGCGGATCAGAGAGCCTATATAAACAGATTTGTGTATAGAGTATCATATTCGCTGGTTAATGAGTGTAGGACCGTAATGGTGAACAAAAATCTAGATTTCTCTCAATTGGTTATATACGCCCAACAGATAGAGGCGGGTCAGATGAAGTGAAGGGAGAAGGAGGCCAAGAGGTCCAGTCCAGGATGCATTGGGTTCTCCTAACAGAGGTCTAGTGGTAGACATCGTCAACATTCCCACCAGAGATCATCAACCCTAGCACCATCATCAGCTAGTGTGCCATCTAATCTAGGCGTGATCAAAGGGGAAGGACATCAGGCTCCCCAAGTCAAGGGAGCATGTCAGGAGAGCCCAACATTCCAATTTGTGGCAGGTGTGGTAGGAGGCACACCAAAGAATTCTTAGTAGGTTCAGGTGCATGTTTTTGGTATGGGAATCCCAGACACATGCTCAAAGATTACCCTACATCCACACAGGGTCAGGATAGAGGTCATGACCCATCAACCATTCAACATCTCCCCCAGCATGCTTAGCTCTACAAGGTGCATCCACTAGTACAGGTGGTGGTCAGCAGCAGAACAAGCTTTATGCCCTCTCATCTCGTTAGGAGCAGGAGGTCTCTCTAGATGTGGTTACAGGTATGTTACGAGTATTTCATCTTAATGTATATGCATTGTTAGATCTAGGGGCTAATTTATCTTTTCTAACTGCTTATGTTGCTATAGTTTCAAGGTACATCCCAAAATCCATCATAACCCTTCTCAGTCTCTACTCTAGTCGGTGACTCAGTTATAGCTCGATGAGTATATAGAAATTTCTCTATCACAGTCCTTCAAAAATTCGCCTCAACCAATTTACTAGATTTATACATGATTGCTTTCGATGTTATCTTTGGTATGGATTGGTTGCATGCATGTTATGCCTTAGTGAATTGTAGAATTCCAGTTTTCAGGTGAGCCAGTCCTAAAATGGAAAGGTAGTTCAACTGTGCTTGTAGGTCGCTTTGTTTCCTACCTTAAGGCCAGAAAGATGATTTCTAGGGGTTGCGTATACCATCTATTTTGGGTTAAGGATGCTACATCCGAGACCCCGACTCTTTATTCTGTCCCTGTTGTATGTGAGTATCCGAAGATTTTCTCAGATGATCTACCAGGAGTCCCTTCCGAATGGGAGATTGATTTTGGTATTGACCTTCTTCCCGATGTGTAGCCTATATGTATTCCTCCTTACATAATGCCTCCAGCTGAGCTAGAGGAGTTGAAAGAGCAGTTGAAGGATCTTTTAGATAAGGGCTTCATCAGACCTAGAAAATCCTTGTATGGTGTACCAGTTCTCTTTGTTCGAAAGAAGGATGGGTATCTTTGTATGTGAATTGACTATCGGTAGTTGAATAAGGTCACAATCAACAACAAGTATCCCCTTCCCTGAATTAATGACTAGCTTGACCAACTTCAGGGTGCTAAGTGTTTCTCAAAGATAGACCTCAGATCCGGATATCATCAGCTCAGATTTAGGGAGAGTGACATTCTGAAGACAACTTTGAGGACTCAGTATGGTCACTATGAGTATGTAGTTATGTCTTCCAGACTAACGAATGCTCCTGCAGCTTTTATGGATTTGATTAATAGGGTGTTCAAACCATATTTAGATATGTTCATTATTGTCTTCATTAATGACATTCTCATATACTCTCGGAGCAAGGAGAAGCATGCCGCTCATTTGAGGATTATGTAGCAGACTCTTAAGGATTGTCAGTTGTTTGCTAAATTCAGCAAGTGTGAGTTTTGGTTGGATTCAGTAGAATTTTTGGTCCATGTGGTATCAAGCGAGGGTGTACAGATGGACTCTCAAAAGATAGATGCGATAAAGAATTGTCCCAAACCAGTTAATCCTTCGGAGATCAAAAGCTTCTTGGGCTTAGCTAGCTATTATAGGAGGTTTTTTGAAGGATTTTCATCCATTGTAGCACCGTTGACTAAGTTGACCTAGAAGAAAGTCAAATTTCATTGGTCGGATGCTTGTGAGAAGAGTTTTCAGGAGTTGAAAACTCGACTCACTTCAGCCCCAGCATTGACTCTATTTGAGGGTACAGATGGATTCGATGAGTATTGCGATGCCTCTAGGGTTGGTCTTGGGTGTGTGTTGATGCAACATGGTAGGGTCATTGCGTATGCCTCTAGACAGCTTAAGACTCATGAGAATAATTACCCTACGCATGATCTAGAATTGGTAGCGGTGCTTTTCGCATTGAAGATTTGGAGACACTACTTATATGGGGTCCATATGAATGTGTTTATGGACCACAAGAGCCTACAGTATGTGTTCACCCAGAAGGACTTGAATTTTCGACAAAGTAGATGGTTAGAGCTTCTTAAGGATTATGACATGAGTGTCTTTTATCATTCGGGCAAGGGAAATTAGTGGCAAATGCCCTTAACAGACTTTCCATGGATAGTGTTTCTCATGTGGAAGACGGAAGGAAAGAGTTGGTGAAGGATTTTCATTGGCTTGCACGATTAGGGGTTCGCCTTGTGGATGTGACAGATGGTGGTGTCATTGTTCAGAATGGTTCAGAATCTTCTTTGGTGACTAAAGTCAAGGCTAGGAAAGATGAGGATCCTATCTTCATGAAGTTGAAAGAAACGGTTCAAAATCAGAAGGTGGAGGTCTTCTCTTAAGGGGAAGATGGTGTGCTTCGATATCAGGGTCATTATGTGTTTCGAATGTCGTTGATTTGAGAGAACGTATATTGAATGAGACTCATTGTTCCCAATATTATATACATCCAGGTGCCACCAAGATGTATAGTGACCTATGGGAAGTCTATTGGTGGAATGGCATTAAAAGAAGGACATAGTAGTGTTTGTGGCTAAGTTTTCAAATTATTAACAAGTGAAAATAGAGAATCAGAGACCTAGAGGTATGATACAAGACATGAGTATCCCTACTTGGAAGTGGGAAGAGATCAATATGGACTTCATCATAAGGCTGCCTCACACTCGCCGATAGTATGACTTTATTTGGGTAGTGGTAGATAGGTTGACCAAAGCAGCTCATTTCATACCAGTCAAAACTACTGATTCAGCTGAGGACTATGCTAGATTATATATTCTAGATTTAGTTCGATTGCATGGAGTTCGCTTTTCCATCATTTCAGATAGAGTTACTCAGTTTACCTTGTAGTTTTAGAGATTATTTTAGAATAGACTTGGTACTCAAGTCAAGCTTAGCATAGTTTTTCACCCGGATATAGATAGCCAGACCGAACGTACCATTAAGACTGTTGAGGACATGTTGAGAGAGTGTATGATTAACTTCAAGGATAGTTGGGATGATTATTTACCTCTTATCGAGTTTGCTTACAACAACAGATACCATTCTAGTGTTCAGATGGCTCCATTTGAGGCTCTTTACGGGCAGAGGTGTAGATCGCCTATTAGTTGGTTCGGAGTAGGTGAAGCTACATTGATAGGGCCAGATTCAGTTTATGAGGCTATGGAGAAAGTTCAACTTATCAGGGAAAAGATGGAAATAACTCAGAGTCATCAAAATTCATACGCGGATGTTAGGCAAAGAGAACTTGAGTTTAAAGTTGATGATTGGGTGTTCCTGAAGGTATATCCCATGAAGGGAGTGATGAGATTCGAAAAGAGAGGGAAGCTTAGTCCTTGATATATTGGTCCATAAAGGATTGTGAAACATATAGGTAAGGTGTCCTATGTGTTGGAGCTACCAATGGAGTTAGCTTCAGTGGGTCCAGTTTTCGATGTATCCCCATTGAAGAAGTGCATTGGTGACCTGGCTTTGGTTGTTCCGGTGGAGAGCATATGTGTGAAGGATAGCCTGAGCTATGAAGAGGTTCTAGTTAAGATCCTTCATCGTCACATTCAGAAGTTGATAAACAAGGAAGTAGATTCAGTGAAAGTCATGTGGAGAAATCAGATTGTTGAGGGATCTCTGTGGGAAGCCGAAGCAAATATGATGGCTAATTACCCACATCTTTTCCCTACCGGCTTAGTTCCAGCAAGAGGTATCAGTCTCCTCTCTAATAATCTATTCAGTTTCATGTCCCTCAGTTCCTTTCATGTTTTAGAATGTAAGTATGCTTTATAAATTCAGTTCAGTCATGTATCTCAGTCCGGAGTCAATCACTTCGTCAGTTTCAGCTTTAGTTGTTCAATATTCAGGATTGCAGTTTCTTTATGCAGCTTTTTAGTATGTTTAACCCATATTCGAGGATGAATGTTACCATGGGGGAGATATTTTAATACCCCAAAAGTCCCTAAGATCAAATCCAAGGGTTGGAATGTAGAAAGCAGGAAAATCTATACCAGGTTGTAGAAACAGTCATCCAGTGACTCATGGTGTGACCTAACGAGTCGTTATGTGACCCGCTAGGTGGTGCCCAGTTTTGAGGAGATGTCATTCTTGGTTAGTGAAGACGGAAGAGACGACGAGTCATTGTCAATCCGTCGTGGGTCGACCGATTGGTTGGGCAAGGTGGAAAATAAGTTGAAATCCAGTGAGCAGGATGAATGAAGGGGTGAGTCGCGGTGTCACTTGACGACTCTTCGAGTGGACCGTGGTCAGGTTGACAAGAAGAAAGAGTATGGAATTACAATAGAGGCATCGTCTTAGAAGAAGGAGTATGGAATTCCAATAGTGGAATCGGCTTAGGGGACGACTCGTCAGGCCATCTCATGATTCGTCCAGTCCCTCGTTAGGACTAGCAGTGTCACTTTTCCTGCGAAATCAGTAAGGGAATTTTCATAATTTCTAAGCTCTTAATCCCTAAACTATGTCGTTTTGAGCCCTGTTAGAAGGGTTTTAAGAGGGTTTAACCTATTATAAATCATTCCCCTCCAATGCATGCAAGATTAGGAATTCCCCATTGAAGATTAAGCCTAGAATTCTTCAAGTTCTCCTCCAAATCTCTTGGGCTTTCAAAGACAAGTGTAGATTCAGTTACCCAGGTATGTAGGGCTATGAATGAGAGTTCCTTTCACTCTCATGCTCAAATTCTCCTCAACATGAATTCAAGTTCATAATCTTATGGGGGTTTTGACCTAATTTTATGAAATTCTCTATCATTTACTTATGGGTCAATTTCTATCATGTTTCAAAGTATGTTTTAAGATTTATGGGCAGATTTTATACCTATTTTGTTTATAAATTCATGATTTCAAGTTTTGGAAATTTTTTCCAAATTATGCAAGTTCATCAGAAGTCAGGTTTATGATTTATGGTTTCAAGTATGATGAGATATCTAGAAAGATTGAATATTTATAAATTACCCATGTATGAATTTATGATTTTGACTTATGAAGTCTATTACAAGTATGAGTGATTTTGAGATTTGGGCAAGCCCACACATATTAAGCACGTTTTCATGATTCAGTTTAGTTTTATAATATTAGCTTACCATATGGTTTGGAGTGATACTCCCTATTTTTATTTTATGGTATGTTTGGATCCAGGACTCTCCATATTTAAATTTCAGACTATGCATGTAATTACATTATCAGTTTCGTTCAAAAATAATGGTTTCAGCTTTGTTGAAAAGAGATGGAGAGCACTATGCATGTTTTTGGGAGTAGTGTCTAGCACCGAGTAGGCTAGGGGTTCATGTAAACCTCGGGTCTCAAAACTACGCGCCAACGTAGGTTTATATATTTATATTGGGACCTCCCTTATGAGCTTCCCCTACCCCTAAGGGGCCTCAGCTTGATATCGATATCATGGTAGCATCCTTAGCCTTTGCAAGGTTTAGATGGCTCTGTCCACTTGAGTGTTATAATTGGGGAATCACGTAAGCTCTATCGCGGTGGTGTTGGTTAAGAGGAGTCTCCTATTATACCTTATGATTTCAGTTATGTATGTTTATGACTTATGATATTATGTTTTCAGCAGGTTTGACCCAATGATCAGTTTATAAGCTTTTACTTATGATTTCAGTTATGTCAAGCCATATGATTCTATTTTCAGCTTGGGTGATTCGGTTCAGATATGAAAATTTAGTTTATGATTATTGATATTTTCAGATATCAACATGCAGTCCTTTCTCTCATGATCTTATGGTTTATGTTTATATGCATAATTTCAATTTATACTTACTCAACATGTTTTACTTATCTTGCATACTCGGTACATTTCAAGTATTAACCGCATACTCTATGTTGTATCATTTCATGATAAAAATTCAGACGATCAGACTCAGTTCTGCCATTAGCCAGTCCCCGCAGCTTAGTCCAGTTCTCTTGTTGGTGAGTCCTCATCCTTAGAGGACCTTCATATTGATGAGTTGTTTTACTTTTAGTTTTCAAACTTTTAGTGAGTTAGTTGGGGATGTTGTCCCATCAGCTCTTCAGTTACATTAGAGGTTATTTCAGACAATATGTAGAATTTCAGTCTTGTCAATATTGACTCTATATGGTTGATATATATTCATACTTACACTTATTCATGTTTTCAGTTATCAACTTTCTCTTGAAATATGTGCTTTAGTTATTATGTTCATTTCATGGGTCGACTTGGAGCCATTCATGATTCTAGGTCCCGTGTCTTGGTTCGGACCTATGTTCGGGTCTTGACACATCTTGATGGCCATTTCCATTTCCATTTCTTCTACCATTTACTCGGCATGGAGGCATCATTCTGCAAACACGTATAACATGAGTTAGAAGGATAGAGAGGTACTTCATCGCAAGACATAGATCATGAAAGAAGGAAAATTTCATAAAACGTCTTGTAGCCTCTCCCCCATAAGTGTCGCACTCTTAAACACCCATAAAAAAGACTCTACTCAATGTGGCTTTCAGACACATTAGGACACTCTAAATCTTTGCTCTGATACCAAGTTTGTCACAACCTGAGTTGAGAGCCCGGATTGAGACAAAGAACCTAGAACCACGAATGGCTCCAAGTCGACCCATGGCATGAACTTGATAACTAAATCACATATTTCAAGAGATGCTAGATAACTGAAAACGTGAATAAGCGAAAGTCTAAAAAATATATATCAACCATACATAGTCAACACTGACAAAGCTAAAATTCTACATATTATCTAATAAGCCTCTAACATATCTGAAGAGCTGATGGGACAACACCCTAAACTATCTTATTAAAGTCTAAAAACTGAAATAACGTAACGCAATATCAAATTGAAGGTCCTTGATGTATGAGTACTCACAAACAAGAGAGACTGGACGAAGCTGCGGGGACTGGCTAATGGCAGAACTTAGTCTGATTGTCTAAACCTATATCATGAAATGATACAACATGGAGTATGCAGTCAGTACTTGGAATGTACTGAGTATGTAAGTGACGACTCTTTTTCACATCGAACGCGTCCGCAAGTGTACGGGTCGTGCAAGTAATATAGTGGCTCTTTTTAAGAACCGGATTGTCGAACCCACAAGGACTGGACCCATTCCTCTAACTATCC
>JACEIK010007953.1:0-29755 GCA_018107945.1 Datura stramonium
CGTAAATCAATGGGAAGTTTGGCATATTTGCAGCCCGAGCAGCGGGAGTTGGTCAGAGAGATACATCAATTAGCCAGCCTAGCCGTTCGTGTAGCAGAAACGGAGGACAACAGAGTGGTAATTCAGAACACCATTGTGTCTTCATTAGTTGTGGAGGTAAAAGAACGGCAATATGAAGATCCTGACCTGGTCCAGCTTAAGGACAAAATTCAGCAAGGGAAAGCGCCAGATTTCCAGATGTTTTAGGGCTCCGCCAACAGATTATGAATGAGGTACATTACGCCCGCTATTCTCTCCACCCAGGCGCGATGAAACTGTACCACGATATTAAGGAGATCTACTGGTGGCCAAGTATGAAAAGAGAAATAGCCGAATTTGTAGCCCAATGTTCTAACTGCCAACAGGTAAAAGCGGAACACCGAGAAGCCGGGCGAGTTAACTCGGGACATAGTTGTGCCTCTCTAGAAATGGGAAGCAGTGAAATGGACTTTGTAGCAGGATTACCCCATACCAGACATAGAAGTGACTAGATTTGGGTAATTGTTGACTAACAGAAATCAGCCATTTCTTTGTCGGTAAGCTACTTTTCTCTACGAAGATTATCTTTGAATTGTATATGAGAGAAATAGTTAGATTACACGGTGTTCCGGTATCTATTATCTCTGACGAGAGGAGCACAATTTACAGCTAGATTTTGTGAGTCATTTTGAGAAGTGCAGGAGCAGGTGGGTGAGCACGGCATTCCACCCTCGGAGACGGATGGATAGGGCGAACGCACTATTGAGCGCTGAGGATATGCTACGGGCGTGTGTGCTAGATTTTGGAGGTAGGCCCAGGGCGAGCATTTTGTCACTAGTGAGTTTGCTTATAATAATAGCGATCACTCGGCTATCCAGTTGGCACCCTTTGAGGCATTGTATGGGGAGAAAATGCGGATGCGCCGGTTAGGTTTGGTTTTGAAGTGGGAGAGTCGGCCGGTTGGGCAGAGATATTATTCAACGGTCGAGAGGAGAAGGTAAAGCTTATTATAGAATGCCTACTGACTGCACGAGCATGTGAGAATCGTATGCGTGTGCGGCACGAAACACGGAATTTGATGTGAATGGCTTGGGTATTTAAGAAAGTATCTCCGATGAAAGGGTGATGAGACTCGGAAAGAAAGGTAAGCTGATCAGAGATTTGTTGGGCCTTATCAGTTTCGTTGAAGGATAGGCCAAGTGGCATATGAGTTGAACTTGCCTCCCGAGTAGAATCCGTTCATCTAATTTTGCGCTCTATGCTAAGGAAGTGTCAGACCCATCGGAAGCAGGTCCAGTCGGAGGATGTCCGAGTTGGAAGAGGCTGGCCTACGAAGAGGTTCCATTAGCCATCTTAGACAGACAAATTCGTAGATTAAGAAGCCCCAAAGATATTCTTCTGTCAAGGTGTTGTGGCGTAACAGAACCGAGAGGAGATGACTTGGGAGGTATAGGAAGATATGAAAATCGGCGTATCCTCACTTATTCCAAGCCAGTCGGCTAAGGAGGTATGCTGTATCTTATGAATTTCCTTACATTATGTAAATAAATGGAATAGACGGCTTATGTAATGAATACTAGTGTTGTGTGGAGTACGTATTGGACTTTTACGCTTTTCGGGATTTTGAGATAGTCCATATTACGAGGGATACTCTGCCCGGGTTTTAAACTAAGTCCAAATAAGTTGAAATTTTTGCAAGTAGAAGTTTTACATTCGAGGACCGAATGTTCGTAGAGAGGGAGGATGTTACACCCATAAATTCTTGACATAGTGGCCTATTCGCATGTTGGTTAAGAGTTTTAGAATGTACATGAGAAAAGGGCCGAGGAGAGACCGGACAAGCACCAAGTCGGCGCATCGCAAGAGGAATGCGACATATATAAATCGCATTCGACGAATGCGACTTATAAATAGCATTTGACGAATGCGACTTATAGGTCCCAACTATATAAAGCCCCCATTTCATCTTAATTTCATTTCTTATCATTTCATTTCCAGGAAAACGGCCAGCAGTTAGGGATGAGGTTTTGAAACAAAATTCCTTCCGATTACGCCATCAAACGCGGTCCAAACTCAAATTAACTCCAGAGATACCGAGGTGTTATTAGCGGCAAGGAGCATTCCCTGCGGAGTTGGTTTCGTGAGGAGCCGACGACGAATCGTCGTCCTACCGAACTAAGGTAAGTGGAGATTGCTCCAAATTAGTGTCAATATACTCTTAGCCTAAAAGTAAAATTTCTCCCATCTAGAGAGTTTTCGACCGTTCTCGATAAGCCAAAATTTGGGCTATATATATATATTAAAAGTGATATTTTCTTTCAGAATATTAGCGTATTTAGTTCTAATTGACCTATATATGAATGCAGTTGGGAGAAATAGCGAAATGCTTGGCCAATGAGCTACGCCGGTTAGTCGGGAAATCAAAAGCGAAGGTATGTAAAGCTAGTTCCTTCGGCAAGTTAGTAATTCAGTATAGCAAATAGCGTGAACTATAGAAGAAAGACTTGAGGAAATTCGAGTGAGTCGATTATGAATCTAGAAAGCATGTTTTATAATATTATGATATATTAGAATAAAAGTTAGTAAAGCAATATCAATCGGTCAGATAATATCTCAGATACGGTATAGCTCGGTATGAGAATCGGTTTCATGCGAGAGAAAAGAGTTGAGAATAAGAATTAGAATACAAATAGTGACATTTTCGGATCGAACATGCTTGCTATACGTGATTATTATTTGTTGAGACTGTTTGTGTTATGAGACACCCTTAGAAACTCCTCACACTTCAGGTTAATATCTATGTCGACTCGCAAGAGAGGTGATGATACGTCACTCCAAGGAGTGGCATGCCGTCCCTTGTTAGGACGAAGATGGGATCTGACATTCTTCATATCGAGCGTCTGACCTTAGCGGTATAGCTTACCACGGTGGCCACTTGCACCGGGGGCGGAATTATAGATACGAATGCGAGATACAGATACGGATTGCAGTTTACAGTTACAGGAGTCCTCCCGGACTCGAGACACAGTTATAGTTAGAGGCCATAGCCCGAGCTGCGGGCCCGGGGGCCGGTAGAGGTGCTCGTAGTTAGTAGGCGTAGTGGGTGATTTATTTTTGGATGGTTTTGACACGGGTAAGGGTATATAGGTGTGTGTTGGTTGGAACCTTCCGACTTATGGGGGCTGGTATAGGTCCTTGTTTGTTATATATATATTTATATACTTGATATCTATTAGTTGATAAACAACAGGTCACCATGACGGCAATTTATGCTTCTACCTTACCTTGATCTGAGATAAGCTTATTTCAGATTCGCCGGTCTAGGCAGTTTTGAATGCTACGCCTTTGAGTTTCTAGTTATGTTGTTTATATTCAGTTATGATCAGTTTTCTTTTACATACTCGGTACCAGTGGTACTGACGCCCATTGGGGCGCTGCATTTACTTGTCTGTAGGTACCTATAGACGAGGAGCCCAGCCACTGTGATCCTAGCTTGACCACGAGTCATAATCTCACATGTCAAAGCTTGATATTCAAAGGTTTATATCATTTTCTTTGTGTTGTATAGTATGGGTAGGTTGGGGCCCTGTCTCGACCATCTTATCAGTATTCTTAGAGGCTTGCAGATTGTGTATATATCTCCATGGTTAGTTATTGCCGATCGTGTGGGGCCGTGCGTATGTTGGTATTTAATATGTTGTTTATGTTGGTCGTGTAAGGCCATATCCGATTAGTAGTGGTGACCTTGTCGATCACGTAGTTGTTTTAGCATCTGTTATTTGATTCATAAGTAACTAGTCAGCATGGTGGCCTTGTCGGATCGCATAGGTTCCCTATGTTTATAAGATTTTGGTTATTTGTTGTTGTTGTACGGTGGCTATGAGCTAGTCGGCCGAAGAGAGCTGTATTTACGAACGCTATATAGCCAGATTGATTCCGTGAATCAGAGTTAGAGCCAGCCAGGCACCAGATGTGCTTAGGCTCAGTAGTCTAGCAGGTTAGGTCCTAATAGGGCACCAGGTGCAAGTCACTTACCCCCCAAGGCAGAGCGTGACAACTTGAATGCTGGCCTACTCGGTGCTATACTGCTTTGCTTTCCCAAAAATATGCATGAGGGCTCATATATGTCGTGAAGTCATACATGGGGTTCATGGATAGTTAGAAATCATAACATACTTGATCATACTTGAAATACATGATTATCCACGAAATAAGAGCCCCGAGTCCGTCAAAATCATAAACTCATAAATCATGAAAGAAGGTAACATTCTTGAAGATCCCATACTGAAATTCCTTAAATTCATGAAATGTACTTGTAGGAAATCATATCATAAATCTAAATCATATATTTAGGATTGGGAGAATCAACTTCATAATAGAGTCATAAACTTGACTTTTTTAGGAAACTTACATAATTAGGCATAATTTTCTAAAATTTGAAATCATTAATTAATAATCAAAATAGGTACAAAATCTTCCCATAGATCTTAAAATATACTTTGAAATATGAAGGGAATTGACCCATACATAAATCATAGAGAATTTCAATAAATGGGGATAAAACCCCATAGTATCATGCACTTGAATTCATGAATTTGGGGAGAGGCCCATACATGAGAGTGAAGAAAACTCTCATTCATGGCCCTACATGCACAGGAAGCGATTCTTAACTTAACTTTGAAGGCTCAGAGATTTTGGCAGGGAGAATTGGAAGGGAATTCTAGGCTTGAATATTTCAATGGAACCCTCTAACCTTGCATGCATAAGAGTTTAATGAATTAGAATAGGTTAAACTCCCTAATACTCTTTTTAGATCTTAAAATGACGTAGTTTAGGACTTAGAAGACTTAGGAATTTACAAAAATACCTTTAACAAATTCGCAGAAAAACTGTTGTCAGCTGTCACGAATTGTACCACGAGTCATACAATCCTCTTAAGACTAATGGTATCCTCCCGTAGTGAACAAGTCCAAAACCTCAAAACCTCTGAATATTTTCAGAAATCTTAGTACGATCCATAACACCATCCTACAAGTCGTACCTTCACTCGTACCATCAATCACTAGATAACTCTAAAGACTTGCTACGACTCTTGATCACGGGTCGTGCCCACATACTAGGACTCATAGTGAGGGACTCGTGGTTTTGGAACGTTCTTCCCTACGATCCATATTACTAACCTACGACTTCGTAGCTTGAGTCGTAGTGTGGCAAAAAGCGAATTTTTCTGCGAACTTATTTTCCATTTCTCTCATCTAGTTTTAGAAACTTTTGAGGTGATTACACCTAACCCTTCGGAGTCCGATATTAAGGCTAGGGACGTAGACGAAAATGAATCATGGGTAGTCAATATTCTGGTAAGGGAGGATAAGAGGGACATAATTGCAGGTCAAGATCCGGATAGGGATCAAGAGCACCTATTATATGATGGAGGCTAGAAGATTGTTAAACTTGGTGGCTAGAAGGGTCAACCCTTCTTACAATGTGGTGATGTTACCTATCATTAGGCCTAGGGGTGGCTTACATACTAGAACATGTACCATTCAACATGGGGGTCAAGTAGTGGAGGAGCAAAGATACTTCTTGGCGAACAGTAGGGAAAGCCTACCATTCCCTACCTCATTACCATATTATTGTGGGTAGGCAAGAGTGGCTAGGGGTAAGGTGACTAGATGATCAATTGTGATGTGCCTTTTGAACCCTTAATGGTGAAGGGTTCATCATGATCGGGCATAAATAAGGTTGAATCAAATGAGAAGGGAGCAGCGATGACCCGGGGGGGAGGCAATGGAGCCGGGGCTGGTCCATGGGATTTTTAGCCATTTTGAGCACATGGAAGGCGAATGGTCGCCATGAGAAAATTGTTGAAGTGCTTTGCCCAGAGCTACACAAGGTGCATAGTCAACTTCTTTTGAGTCCTAGCTCAGGCCAATGTTGAGCTTTCCCGGCGGACTTGAAGCGAAAGATGAGGCTATCACGAGACAAGCTGCTCGTGTTAATGTGGAAAAGGGCATAAAGAAGCTCCTAAGGATCCTAGCTCAATTTTCTAAGCTTCCCAAGGTTTCTAGGGAGGATGCCAAGGAGTTCTCCTTCACGAGTGGGCTTGACAACATGGAGTCCAGCAAGTTAGGCATCGACAACAACGAGGTGACTAGCTAGGCATGGTCCAGTGCTCCTCCCTTCCTCTTAATCCTCCCGGCTTAGATTGTTTCTTGCCTTGTACGAGTGGTGTTTGAACTATTCCATTTCTTTGTATTTTTGGATATTACGGTTTTTGGGGATTTTCTAGCTTCTTTATTGTAGTTTATTGTGGGTGTTCACAAAAACTCTCAAAAAACAATAGCCCTTATTTTCAGCCTACTTAATTTATACGAAATTTGTTTATCTCTATACTTAAGTTCCTTATAGTTTGGATAATTTATTGGAGTGTCAAATACAGTGAATTGGATTCTACTTAGCATCTATCCGCTGCAATAGTCAGCCTTTAGCCTACATCAGGTCACGCTATGGAAAGCCCCACATTGTTGTGGCATAGTTTTGTATGTACTATAGGTGCACTATAGTGGCCACCCTATTGTGACGGGGGCTGCTCTTGAAGAATGGCATCACTACAGCGTTGCGTGCTAGGAAAATTGATACAAATAGGGGCCACTCAACTTATTAACAAGCGCACCCTTGATTTACTTATTTCACCTACACAATTTCATTCAGTACACCCAACATGGTTTATGTTGTTAGATACCGATTGAAATCTACCAAATATATTGAACCTATCGATATACCAATTAAAACTCAACTAAGGCGAATAATAAACTAGGATGACATGATAGAAAAGTGTAATAATCTGCATGTGTAATACCCTGCCGAAGATTAGACTTGGGATTTAAAAATGGGAAGTTGGCTGAAGTGGGAAAAATCCCACAGAATGGATGACCCAAGGATCGTTGGTCCTGTGACCTATGCGAAGTAGTCGTGGGGAAGGTTGTCACAGTAGCTGGCGGTTGTGACGGCGAGTAGCGACTGTTGACTACAGCAAGCCATTGTGAGAAGTCGTGGTGAGGGGTGGTCCTAAGCCCCAAAAAGTAAGTAATGGGTCATCCCACGACCCATCGTGAGGAGTAAGGGGTCGTGGTCACTAGTCATGGGAAGAAATTTCAATATTCTCCAATTTATATAATGGAAGCAAACCACGACCGGTTGGAGAGTAATGAGTCACGGTGAGGCTTGTGGGGAAGGACTGGTACAGATGTGAAGGAAACCATAGACATCACAATGGATCATTGCTGGGAAGAAGGACTTGTTCTATCGAGTCGTGGGAAGGGAATATGAAAGTATGAAAGGGCGGTGAATCCAAGCTACATGAAATACCACAAGTCGTGGTACCATGTAACGACTTCGTGGGACCGTCCGTTGGTCAGTTAGTGCAGAATTTTCAAAGTTTTCATTAAGGACATTTTGGTATTCGTAAGTCCTAGGGTCCTAAACTACGTCGTTTGAGGCTCAAAATTTAGTGTTTATTGTGGGTAAAACCCACCCTAGGATTATTCATTCTCATGCATGCAAAGTTAAGGGATTGAGGAGGTGATCAAGCTTGTTCTTCAAAGAGGTTTTCTTCAAAATTTCCATTGGGTTTCAGGTGGTGAGATTTGATTTTCCCGAGGTATGTAGGGTTATGAATGGGTGAATCCTTTCACACCATGCCCAATCCCCTCTCAATTCATGAAAATTCCCTATCTAAATTCTATGAGGTTTACCCAATGCATGAAATTTTGATTTCTCTACATGGGGTTGATCTAATTGAGTTACTATTACGGAATTTCCGAATTATGGGCAAGTTTTACGTTGTTTTTAATTAAAAACATGTTTCAAGTTTTACAAACTAAAATACCCATTTATGAAAAGTTCATGAAATCAAGGTTTATGATTAATGTTCATGTATGATGAATTATTGATTATGAAAAGCTTATGTTGATTACTATATTTGTAATCATGTTTCTAAGGAGTGAGTATTTTCAAGAATGTTTGAAGTATTGGGCAATTTCCCACATGTTAAAGAATGATTACGATTTATGAAATAGATCTCATGATTTATCAATTTATGATGTTGGCTGACTAAAGGGTCCTTGATTCTTGGGCTGAAATGTATTTATGAGGATCAATGATGATAATATTTATTTGGCCATGAATCTCAATGAATGATGTTATTGATTTACATACGAGCCTAATGTGCATGTTTTTGGGAGAAGTGTCTAGCACCGAGTAGCCCGACGTTCAAAGGATTACGCAGGTATCTCCATAACACGTGCTATCTTAGATTTATATTGAAACATTACAATGTTAATGATCTCTTCTTTCGTGATATCACATATTACTACGTCCTACTTCCCAGCAAGAAGCCGGGGGCGACTCTGCTTTCATTTGAGTGAGATAGTTGGGGCATCATGTAGACTCTATCATGATAGTGTCAGTAATGAATGAGTTCTTCTATTGTTATGTGTTGGCGGGTTTTGCAACTACACGCAAGTGCACGTGATGAACAAATGACAAAATGGCTTAAGTAAGCCAAGTATCGATCCCACAGGGTTGAACTAGGTAATAATCAACTTGAAGTGTTTGTGAACTATAACTTTAAATGCAGACAACAATTTAAATAGGATTTTGAGAGTTTAGTTTCCTAATTTATATGAATCTAAGACAAAATTATAAATTGAGTCGAACTATAGTAATGAGCATGCGAGGCTAAAACGAACATGCGGGGAAGTAATTTATCCATACAATTCGGTTAATCTTTCCTTCGTTTGCTAGTCAAAATTATTACCTATAGTTAAACTTTCATATCCTGCCCAACACTTAAGATCATGAACCTTCAACCTACTTTTACGTGATAAAGAATTTCATGTTCTAGCCATACAAAACCGATTCCTTAATTGACTAACAGACTTTTAGATATATTTCTATTACGAATGTAAATCAATTCTCAATTTTCCCAAACTAAGTAAAGATCATATCCTACCGATTCACAACTTTCAATTTCTTTTTTTTCAAAATCAGAAGCTGGATTTTAGATATACATTAACATTGGCCAAACATTAATGCGGTAAGAACAAGAATTGATAGAACAACCATTGAAGAAAAGATGAAAAACCAAAATGATCAACAATTACAATCCCACCTGGTGTTCTTAACCTCAGCAAGAAGTGAATTTAGCCACTCATTTGTGGATTAAACATCATCAAATGAGTATAAATCATAAACAATTATTCTCAAAAGAAAGAGATAGAGAAGAACCCTAGGTTTTCGTCCCCTCAACTACACACCTTGGCTTACGTCCTTACTCAACTAAATTCGAGAATGTTTAAAAATAAACCTAAGTGTACTATTTATACTGGTGGGAATTTTCCCGAATAACAAGCAACATTGCACGGAGTATCGTGGAGCACCTCTACCAGGTGCCAGGGGCCCTGCTTGCGGACCCCTCCGGAGGAATCGGGTTCCTCAGCAGTACTCCTCAACGTGCCCACGACCTGGCAGCGGAGCCAGACCCAGCGTGCCACCGGCGCGATCACGAACCTTTACTGGGAGTTGATGTCCCAAGTCAATTGTACCCAACGTGCCACGGTTTGTATCGCGTGGCATTGCCTCCGTGTCACGGACGCAACGTGGACCTTCCTTTGGGAGTGGCCGAAATAAATCAACCGAGGCAAATTGCCTCCCGCGATGGCAGCGTGACACGGCTCCATCGTGGAGCCCTTGTTTGCTGCTCTTCCCTTGACTTTTTCACTGCTCGCTTCCAAGTCCATTCCCGATTTTTTACCAACATGTATCTGCTTCCCAAAATTCGAGTTTTCCTACAAAAACAACACTAATCATGTTGGTTAGTATAAATTCACATTTTAACTACAAATAACACATGAGAATGCACAAATAACATTAGATAAACAAGACGAAATGAAGCATTTGGTATCACTTGGGCATATAATTACGCCCAAGATCACTTACCCACACTTAAAACCTTGTTCTTCCTCGAACAATACTCTCACATCTCATGCAATTGAACCCCACGCATAGCATACTTTGGCTCGACAATTCAAGCTACGGCTATACCCGATTATTTAATATAGCAAATCATCAAGAAAACATGCATAGTCTCATCAATACAATGACATACACCACATTAAGACCTCCTAAGCCCAAGAATTGACTCTCGATCTCGGCAAACTCATGCAAATCAACTGATCAACACATCCGACACGAAATTTAATCTCTTGTCAAGCATGTGCCCTCACAACACAAGAGAATTTCCCCCTTTTCAATCATATGATTTCCAAAGTACATGTGAGGGCATATGAACATGATTTCGCTCTCTCTCCCAAAAGAATTCACATTCATCATGTCAAGAACCATAGGCTTGCCTCTAGTGTATTACTCCACTAATATAAAGGACGCGTGATGTAAGATCACGTAGGACTTAACGGGTTGTAACGTAAGCTAAGGAACTAGTAAATCTTGGGCTAACCAATAGTACAGCTAGCTTCCTTAAGTGCTTTTCAATACATCCCACCATCATTATAAGACATTGTTTCTTCCTTCATCCTCTCATTCTTGAAGTTTTTTTCCTTTATGTTTATTCCTATTTCTTTAAGCACACTCGACTTAATAACGAAGATTAGTTATAAATCTTTATTTTATTTAATTTCAGCAAGTGCACCTTTGACCTTTTCTTTACTTTCACCACTTCTTCTTTTCCTTCCTTTTCACAATTCTCACTCCTTGACACTATGGGAAAATTATTTTTCTTGAGCGCTTAAGAGTTTTGGATCAAATTCACGGCTAATGAAAAGAAAGAATTAAGCTCGGTTTGTGCCTTTTCAAAGAAAGAAAAAATAGGCTAAAGGCTCAATGGCTCTAACTAGGATTTACGACCCAGATAGGTATGATAATGGAAAAACTTCAGGTTTAATCAAAGAAATTCCTACATCCTTTCCACCACAATAAACCTCCTTCATTTCGTTTCGTACACCTGCCAGGCAAGTTCTAGACACTTCCTGATAGCATGGAACGGTCGAGAAACCTCACCTCCCACACTCATTGCACATGCTCAACTCAAGACATATTCCACAGAGACTCTTCAATCGGCTAATTACAAGAATTCAATATTAAGCCTCAATCACACCAAATCAAACTCTATGGCCTAGGTATCTCAACATGTTTACACATTTGCATGCTTCGTACAAAGCACCTTTACATTCTAACTATCATGTACAACACGTAACAAGAATTCGAACCATGAAGTAGCGACACGTTTGGAAACAAACAAAGAAAGGAAAGAAAAACTACTCCTATCGACTACATTTAACTTAAGACGGTCGTCATCCATCCATCATAGGGAACGGTCACTATTTACAACTTCGGTTCAATGGGACTATTCTCGGTAAAAGCACCGGAAACAAACGCCGAGAAACCCAATCATAAAAATTCAATAAAAATTTTTAAAAATATCGATAGAGCAAAAATATTTACACAACCATAACAACCCAACTCAACGCAGCACGCAACAGCTTAACATTCATTACAACTTACCGAATTATTCTGAGAACATACCGCACAAAATCACGGGTCACATTTTTCACGAGGCACAACAACACAAGACATAAATAGAAACAACAAAGCAACTGGCACCCTATTACTCCCACCCCGCACTTAAACCGAACACTGTCCCTAGTGTTCACATAATTCAACATATCACAAAAGTAGGTGGTGAAACTCCACGATCAATCGAAGTAAGCTTCTTCATGAAGCGTAGTTGCCTCGTCTCCCATATCAAATCACCCCGTTGTCTTCATCTGACTCAATATCTGAGTCCTCATGGCGTGTCTCCTCAACGGTGAGGACATCATCATCTGAGCTCCATAAGGCTGATCCCACTCGGCATAGAACTAGAGCATTTTCGCCGAAGGGTAATCAAGTCGGCTGCCATGACTCATCTTTATTCTTGGCCTCCCACCTATGCGCAGCGCAACATCTGCATCCCGAACATATGGGTCATATACTGATCATCTCGAGCATGTTTCTCGGCTAGTGTGAGAACTGGCCCATGAGTAGTGTCGGGTGCCTTGGTTTTGGTGACATCCAAGGTATGCCTATCATTTGCGGGATGTGAGTACGGGCTTTCTTCCTCGTATCATGGCCTCTCGAGGCATTGGTGAGCAAACCACCAAGCCCGTACCTGTGCCCTTGATGGAGTCGGGCTCTCTTCAAAGCGAGAGATGATCACCGCCCCAACATTTTATCTCCCGGCCCTTTCATCAGGACGTATACCAAGCACACTCGTCCGGGTGACATCGCATGTGCACCCCCGAGATCAGGCATGAACACATAGTTAGCCAAATCTAGCTTCCCTGTTCATTTTGCGAGTAGGCAACGTTTATTGATAGCCTCTCTCCTTGTGCACACTCCACCGTCTTTCATCGAAACGGGCTCCATAGAGTGCTTCGTATCCGCATAAGGTGGAGTTATGTTCAACTGCCGGAGTACATGGGCGTATGTTTCCCTCGCCCCCAATATAGCATTCAAGTGATAGGGCTCAAAGGTGACAACTTGCCCCTTGATTTTGACGGTGTGACTTCTGGTGTCGGGTTCCAATTGGCATAGAACTCCCGAATTAGATGGAGATTGCACTCCTTGGGCTCTTCAAAGATGAAGTTCAGCCCGGCCGGTGTCAATCCGGTGTACCCCATTTAGGGAATTCCCTATGCCGCGGCTCCTACCACAATGTGTGCTCCTCTGGGAAGTATTTGGTTTCTTTGTGTTTTGAATACTATTTCTTCCCTTCCTCCGTCACCCATTGGGTTCCATATTCGGTGTTGGCCTCGCGGAACTACGGTGCTACTAGACTGCTGTTCCCAATCGATTCTTTTTTCTGTCGGCGCCCAATGTGGATGCGCCCCTTTCCCTTGTGCCGGACATTGTTCTTGTACCATCGAGCAGACAATCTCCCAATGTCATTCAAGTCAAAAATAGCTTTAACTAAGGTTGGGTTGAGTTAGGCCACCCCACACTTAGTCTTTAGCAACAATTAAAACAATTCGGCAAGACAATCATGCTTTCCCAAAAAAAAATTCAATCAACATGCTTAGTGCATTCAGATAAGTCAATGGAATAATTACTATGTACTACTCAGACTTCGTACCACGAATCACAATATCACCATCGATTCCATTACATCACATAGCACTTAGCCAAATTTTTGTTCTCACAACCTATGCAATTTCACCAATTTCATTTTCCCAAAAATTCCCTTGTCTACTTAGCATATTCATCTATATTCACAACATCATTCACATCACCCAACATGAACAACCCAATTATTTTCACATTTTCAACCAAATTTAGTTTCATCCTATTCAAATTCTAACCCGCTACTAATTTATAAAAATTCAATCAAACATGCATTTATCGAGTTCATATACTCACAACGATACTATGAACATCAATCAATCATAACTTACATGAATTCAAGCTTAATTTGCACTTAGGGCCGAGTTTACTCACCTCGCATGTTCAAAAAATTGAAAATTTAAGCACAAGTGAGGTTAAGTTGAAGAACATACCTTTAATCGATGAAATCGAAGAAAAGTTGAAGAAACTTGTTCTTAGGTCCATGTCACGTTGGAGAGGAGAAATTTCAGAGGATTGAGTCGCGGAGGGAATGGAAAATGGGGAAAAATGAGGAAATTTGGGACTTAAGGGTGTTTCCACGCGGGTTACCCGGTGACCCGGCGTGACCCGGCCCAGTAGCACGCAACGTGTCACGGAGGAAACGTGAGCACCCGCTCTGTGACACAGAGCCAACGATGCCAACATTCTTGAATTTTAAAGAATTCCGGAATTGGCTTCGTGTCACGGAGGTAATGCGGAGTACACTCCTCCATTGACACGAGGCAATGCGTGGGCTCCCTTTGTATGCCACTTTTTATTTTCTCACCTCGATTTGTTTCCTTTGCGCTTATTTGCATCTTTGCCCTCCGTTCCAACTGAAAATCATCTCACAACAAGACATTGGTTAGAATTCTTGGTTTCAACGCAAACACATTTTTTTTTCTTTTATGTTTTTTCTTTTTTCTTTATATTCAACTATTCTATTACAAAAATTTCACAGGTTGCCTCCCGTGCAGCGCCTGGTTAACCATCGCCCGCGGCTCGACGTCGTGTGCTAAATCATCCTCTAGAGTGATGGACATCTTCTCTCGAATAACGTCCTCACCCCGGTAGTAACACAAAAGCTGCCCATTGACCGAGGCGTGGCACTTTGATCTTCTTGCCACAACTCCGGTTTTGGTCGTCCTCAATCGGTGGTTTTCGCAATGGTTATCGATAATCAACAATATGAACAATTTCTGCTTGATTAAGCACATTGATTAGCGGCTTGACTCCTCATATGGCGGAAGCTTCGTGGCTTTTATATACATCAAATACCTCCACTTGTCATGCGCCCGCATGATTTAGGCCGCCTGTAGCTACATTAATCAATGCTCTCCCGGTTGCCAAGAAAGGACATCCCAAAATAAATGGGACTTCCGCATCTGGCTCAAAATCTAGAACAATGAAATCTAGCGGGAAGATAAGGGAGCCTACTTGCACCAACACGTTCTCACAATGCCATACGAGTGCGGCCAAAGAACGGTCCGCTAGCTAAGATCCCACTTGTAGTTGTTCTAGGACTGCCCGGCCCAACTTCTTCAACACCGATGTCGGCATCAAGTTAATACTCGATCCCAAATCATATCCGCGAGCTCGAGATACTTTGCCCAATTGTGATTTGAATTGTAAAGCGCCCGAGGTTCCTTGAGCTTTGTTGGCAGCACGATTACGTATCCGGAGTGCACTCCTCGGTAAGAGCCAATGTAGCGTACTCCATTAATCTGCTTTTGTTCGCTACAATGTCCTTGATATACTTTGCATACTTAGGCACTCCCTGCAAAACATCAACAAGAGGTAGAATTAATGTGTACACAGTTTAAGAACCTCCATGAACTTTTGAAACAAGCTTCCTCCTTGTGTTTCTTTAGTCTGTGAGGAAGGGGTTGGTGGTCTTTCTACTTCAGGCGCCTTCTCCTTCCCCCTCTCATCATCATGTTCCCTCTTTCTCCACTGCTCGACTGCGAGGTGGTCTTTACGGTTTCCACCTCCCGAGTTGTAAACCACTCCTTGTGTTCCACCGGCATTAACTTGCTTTGGATTCGAATTCGGTGTCACTCGGTAGTCCTCCTCTTGGCACGGTGTTTTGAGCTCCGGCTAGTTGTCCAAGCGGTACTCCAACGCCTTTGTAGCTAAGCGGTTGTTCTTACATCTGCTGCCAATTTCACATAATCGACACATAATGGGCTTGGTTAGCTATCATTGTATTAAACATTTCCTCAATGCGGGGTGGTGGTGGAGGAGAGGTGCATTATTTCCTACTGTATTGAGTCGATAGTTACGCTTGCCCTCTTTGATTTCTCTGCGCACCCTGATTGAACTCTGCCCTTGATGGCTGTTACTACCCCAAGAGAAATTCGGATGATTCCTCCAATTCGAGTTGTAGTTGTTGTATCTTGGTTGGTGATTATTTCTCTGTGCATTACCAACAAAGTTCCACCCAGTCTGATTTGCACCACAACACTTTCGGTGAGTGTTCATTACTATCTTCACACCAAATCTGTTGCACAACATTAACTGGGGCTTGAGGTTGATTCAAGCTCATATTGCTGAAGTGGGTGTTGAGTTGATTTTGCAACGCGACTATCTGTGCGATAGCTGTGAACCATCCACTCCAAGAGTCCTGCCAGCTTTCCTTGTTCCTCCTTTAGAAGAGTCCGCCTTCCACTCTGGATTTCCCTGCGAAATACGATTTTACAAAGTATACAGCTCCTCATAAGACTTTCTAATGCTTGTCCCCATTTATTGAGTCTAGCAAAATTTTTGTGTGGGGTTGAGAAACCCTCTATGAAAGTGCACCGACACATCATTGGGATGGTGAGGACAAATCCGTAACATAGATTTGAATCTTTCCCAAGCTTGATACAGATTCTCCCCCTCTCTTTGTTTAAAACTTAGAATCTGACTTCTAAGTCTTGCTGTTTTTACCGGATGGAAGAACCGTATCAAAAATTTTCTTTCAATATCATCCCAAGTGGTGATAGAGAGTTAGGTGGCTCGGATCTTAACCACCTCTTTGCTTCTCCCAATAGTGAAAATGGGAATAATGTAGCCTTACAGAAATCGGATGATACTCGGCGAGATGTAAGTGTTACTTATCTCCAAAAAGTTTTGAAGTGTTGTTGTGAATCTTCGTGAGGGACTTTGCGAATTGTCGGTTGGTGTGCAGCAATTGCACCATATCCTATTTAGCTCAAACCTCCCTCCCCGCTCGGGTTTGCGTATACTTGATGTAACATTGTTAGCATGTGGGATTGCCCTTCGCGAACCAACCTAGCTGCCATTTCCTCGGGCACTAACACTGCCCTTACACGTAGTGGATTACATTTATTTGCTCAAGATTGTCTGTACGAGCAAGCTGCAACTTCTTCTCTAGAGCTTCTCTTCTTTGACGATGGAATTGTCTTTACGGCTCTAAGTATGAATCCACCAGCTCCTTGTCTCTTGCCGGTGTTCAGCAGAATCCAATATCTGCAAAAGACAGCCTAAGATCAAGTTGTCAGCACTTATATAGAAATTGTAAACTAACACTAACAAAACAATTTTCACCAATTGCCGAGTCCCCGGCAACGAGCGCCAAAAACTTGTCGGCGGGTTTTGCAACTTCACGCAAGTGCACGTGAGTCGAACAAGTAGTAAAACAGCTCAAGTAAGCCAAGTATCGATCCACGGGGACTGAAGTAGAAGGTAATATTCAACTTAAGTGTTAATGAATTATAACTTTAAAAATGCAGACAATAATTTAAATAGGATTTTGAGAGTTTAGTTTCCTAATTTATACTAATCTAAGACAAAATTATAAAGTGCGACTGAACTATAGTAATGAGCATACTGAGGCTAAAACAAACATGCCGGGAAGTAATTTCACATACAATTCAATTAATCTTTTCTTAGGTTGCTAGTCAAAATTATTGCCTATGGATTGAAACTTTTCGTATCTACCAACTTAAGAATCATGAACCTTCAACCTATATTTACGTGATAAAAAATTTCATGTTCTAGCCATACAAAACCGATTCCTTAATTGACTAATAAGACTTTCGATATATATTTCTGTCGCAAGAAACAAGCAATTCTCAATTTTCCCAAACTAAGTAAGAGTCATATCCTACCAATTCACAACTTTCCAATTTCTTTTCTTTTCAAAAATCAAAATTGGATGTTTTAGATATACATTAACATTGGCCAAACATTAATCGGTAAGAACAGAATTGATAGAACAACCATTGAAGAAAAAAGATGAAAAACCAAAATGATCAACAATTACATTCCACTACAATTGTTTTTAACCTCAGCAAGAAGTGAATTTAGCCACTCAATTGTGGATTAAACATCATCAAATGAGTATAAATCATACAAACAATTGAGATAAAGAAAAGAGATGAAGAACCTTAGGATTTTCTTCCCTTAGCTGCCTGTAACCCACGTCCTTACTCAGCTAAGTCAGAATGTTTAAAAATAAACCTATGTGTGCTATTTATACTAGTGGGAATTTTTTCCGGAATAACAAGCAACGTGGCACGCAGTGTATCGTGGAGCACCTCCCTCCGTGCCACCCAGGGGCTAGCGCGGACCCTGCAGTATCGGGTTTCTCGGCAGTACTCCTCAATGTGCCACGGCCTACGGGCCAGGCAGCGCACCGCGCAGTCTTGAGCCTTTACTAGAGTTGTTCCAGGTAATTGTACCCAACGTGCCACAGCTCGTATCGCGTGGCATTGCCTCCCGTGTCATTGAGGCAGCGCGGACCTTCTTGGAATTGGCCAAAATAAATCACCAGAGGCAAGATTGCCTCCGCAATGGCAGCGTGACACGGCTCCATCGAGGCCCTTATTTTTGCTACTCTTCCTTGACCTTTTCCACTACTCGCTTCCAAGTCCATTTCGATTTTTATAACATGTATCTTAGCCCAAAATTCCATTTCTTCCTACAAAACAACACTAATCATGTTGGTTAGTATAAATTCACATTTTAACTACAAATCACATGAGAATGCACAAATAGCGATAGATAAACAAAAAATGAAATGAAGCATTTGAGTATCACTTGGGCATATAATTCTGCCCAAGATCATTATGCATGTTTTATGCATTTTTATGTTTATGTTGTTGGCTTTCAGTGATGATTTAATGAAGTTCCTCTAATGACTATGATAAATGAATGATTTACGAATGATTTGAAAACCTTGAGCTTTATTTTATCTTATGATATTTATGATAAAAGCATGTTGTCCCACTCTTATGATCATTTATGAGCTTTTATGTATTATTAAATGTATTTTTTACTTACCTTTCATATTCGGTACATTCTACGTATTGACCGCATACTCTCTATGTCGTATCGTTCTATGTCCCTGAGCTCCAATCTTTAGATCAGCACCGTCAGTATTCCATCTTAAGTTTAGCATCCAACTTCTTGGTGAGTCCTCATTCTCCGAGGACCCTTATGTTTAGATGTTGATGTTTCTTTTGGTTTTCAATTTTTGCTGGGTTAGTTGGTGATGTTGTCCGTCAACCCATATGATACGATAGAGCTTTTGAATATATGTAGTACTCGGTTGTTATGTATTTGAGTACGTACCGCTTATCATGCTATGTTATGTTTATGCTTCCGCTATATCATTATGTTAAATATTTCGCTTTAAATGATATGGAGTTAGATGAATGTTCATACCATGGGTCGACCTGGGGCCTCTCGGGATTCCTTGTCCTGTTTTACAATTCGGGCCTCTGTTCAAGTCATGACTAACTTGGTATCAAAGCATTATGTTTTGAAGTTTCCTAGGGTGTCTCAAAAGCCACATTAAGTAGATTGTTTTCATGAGTATGAAGCGTGCCACACTTATGAAGAAGAGGCAACAAGCATTTAGGAAATGTTCCCTTCTTTCATGATCCATGTCGTGCGATAAAATATCTCTCTATCCTTCTAATTTGTTCTATTTTCGATTGTAGAATCATGGATCCCCGAAGAATAAATGGTAGGAGGAATGAAAACGGAGATGACCACGGATGGAAGCAGGTACATGGACACTGCGGCTCCAGCAATTTAGGATCACCAAGCACCGGAGCCGGTTGCCCGGTGGTAAGTTTTGGGAAACTATTGGATGCTCATGCGAGCCTTGATCTCTCGGGTCAATCGGCGAATTGGTGCGCATGTTACGCAAAATGGCAATCACGGTGGTGGCTCGAGAGTCGGGGATTTCTTGAGAATGAGCCCACAAAATTTTCTTGGGTCAAAACTAGATTGAGGATCATGAGTTCATAGCTGAGATTGTGAAGATCACTCGAGTCATGCGGGTGAATGGAGTTGAGTGCGCGGAGTTGGCCTCATTACCAATTGAAAGGGGTTGCGCACATCTTGTTTCGCCAATGGAAAGATAGCAGGACCATAGGGGTGGACCTGGTCACTTGGTAGGCGTTCCATGTTGCATTCTTGAATCCGTTCTTCCCTCGTGAGATGAGGAAGCGAAGGCGAGATTAGTTCGTAAATCTAAAGCGAGAGGGATGATTGCCGGGAGTTTTCTCTCGAGTTCACTCGCTTTTCTAAATATGCCCACGGAAGTTATTGGTTGATCGAGGGCATAGGTGAGCTGATTTGTTCATGGCGTGGCCGAGCAATTTGGACAAAAGATTGCAGGACCTCTATGCTCCACCAAGGCATGGATTTTCCTTGGATAGTTTTATACACCCAATAGATGGAGCTACTCATACAAGGGAAGAGAGGCCAAGGGCTGGACGGATAACCATGGGTTTACACTCATCGAGAGGTCGGCGGTCACCGCCCTCTGTTTCAGCAAAAGGTTACTAGCTCCAGCACCATCATCAGCTAATGTTCCATCCAAACCCAATGGTGATCAGAGGAGTAGCTCTTCGGGATCGAGGGACGAGGGGCACACAAGTAGAGCCCACCTTTCCGGCTTGCAGGAGTGCGGCAAGAGTCATCTTGGGGAGTGCTTTCTCGGCTTATATATTTTCTAAGGGTGTGGTAGATCCGTCCCACATGTGCTGGCGTGTCCATTTGTTGGACAAGATGATGATAGAGAGGCCATGCATAAACTACTAGGTCAATGAAGCCCCGGCACGTTCGGCTCACGGGGGCATCTACTAGTGGGAGTGACGACCGAGCGCCAAAATAGATTCGATTCCCCTCACCTACATGGCGTCAAATGAACTTCACCAGATAGTTACTGATATGTTATGAGTGTTTCATCTTGACGCTTATGCTTTGTTAGATCTAGGGCTACCTTGTGCTTTTGTGACACCTTATATTCCTAGTAGCTGGAGTTAGTCACGAGAAATTACGTCGAACAATTTTAGGTTTCTACGCTTGTTGGTGATTCAACTGTAGCTAGGCGGGTGTATACAGAGTACCCAATCACTGTATTGCATAAGAAGTAATCTCCACCCAGATGTTTAGAGTTAACCATGAATGAATTTGATATTATTCTTGGCATGGACCCCAGTTGTATGCGCGTTATGTACATTGGTAGCAGAACCCGTGCGGTGGAGTTTACGCTTTCTGGGTGAGTCAGTGCTTGGAGTGGAAGAGTAGTTCGTTCATGCCTATAGGTAATTTTATTTCCTATGCAGGATAGGGGAAGACGATTTCCAAGAGTTGTGTCTATTATCTGGTTAGGGTTAAGGATGTTGAGTCAAGTTGGCCCATCAATCGATTCACATGTTGTGTGTGAGTACCCAAAAAGTATTCAGCGATGATTTACGGGTGTTCCTCCCGAGAGGAAATTGATTTTGGTATTGACCTTCTTTTCAGAAATGCAGCCTATATCTATCCCTCCTTGCAGTCTCAGCCGAGCTAAGGAGTTGAAGGAACATTTGAAGGACCGGTTTAGATAAGGGTTTCATTAGACCGAGCAAGTCTTCATGGGAATTGCACCGGTCTTATTGTCCTAAAAAGATAGTTTCCTTCGGATGTGGAGTGATTAGCGACAATTAAACAAAGTCACCGTCAAGAACAGGTATTCTCTACCTAAGATTGGTGATTTATTTGACCGACTTGAGGTGCCAAGTACTTTTGAAGATAGATCTCGAATGCGTATACCATCAGCTCGGGGTTCGGGAGGCAGCCATCCAGGCCTGCCTTCATGACGCGAGTATGGTCATTATGTGTTTATAGTTATGTCTATTGGATAAATGAATGCTCCTGCAGATTTTATGGACTTGATGAATAGGGTGTTCAAGCCATACCTGGACACGTTCGTGATTGAGTTCAGCGATGACATCTTGATATACTCTCCGAGCGAGGAGAAGCATGCCGCTCATTTGAGAGTGGTGCTGTAGACCCTCAAGGATTGCCAATTATATGCTAAATTTAGCAAGTATGAGTTTTGGTTGAACTCCGTGGCGTTTTTGGGCCATGTGGTATTAAGTGAGGGGCATACGGGTAGACTCTTAGAAAATAGAAGGCGTGAAGAATTGGCCCGAGGCTGGTGAATCCCTTCCTTATATTGAGCTTCTGGGTTTAGAAGGTTACTACAGGTGGTTTGTGGAGGGGTTCTATTCGATTGCAGCACCTTTGACCAAATTGACCTAGAAGAAGGTTAAATTCCAATGGTCGGAGGCTTGTGAGAAGAGCTTCCAAAAGTTGAAGACTCGACTTACCTTAGCACCGTCTTGACCCTACCCGAGGATACTGATGGGTTCGTAGTGTATTGTGATGCTTCAAGGATCGGACTTGGGTGTGTATTGATGCAGCACGAAAGTTATAACATACGCCTCCAGACAGCTAAAGTTCATGAGAGAAATTACCCGACCCATGATCTTGAATTGGCGAGAAGTGGTATTAAGCGAAGATATGGCAACATTATTTGTATGGCATCACGTGGATGTGTTTACGAACCATAAGAGCTTACGATATGTGTTTACTCAGAAGGATCTCAATCTTCGGCAAAGGAGGTGGTTGGAGTAACTCAAGGACTACGATATGAGTGCGCTATACCATCCCGAGGAAAGGCTAATAGTAAGCGGACACACATAGTAGACTCTCTATGGAGAGTGTGTCTCATGTGGATGAAGAGGGAAAAAGAGTTGTAGAAGGATGTGCATCAGCTCGCAAGGTTGGGAGTTAGGTTTGTTGACTCGACTGACTCAACGATTGTTGTAGTTTAAAATGGATCAAAATCATCCTTGATGACTGATGTAAAGCTAGACAAGATAAGGACTAGATTTAGGTAAAGTTGAAGGAGGTCGTTCGAGAATCATAAGGTAGAGGTCTTTTCAAAGGGAGATGGTGTGCTTCGGTACGGAGGGGTCGCCTATGCGTTTCGAGATGTGGACGATTTGAGGAGACAGATGTTGCATGAGGCTCATGGATCAAGGTATTCTATCCATCCAGGTACCACCAAGATGTACCGTGAACTATGAGAAGTCTATTGGCGGAATTACATGTCGCGAAAATTTGTGGCTAAGTGTCGAAATTGTCAACAAGTGAAAGCCGAGCATTAGAGATCAGGAGGTGTGCTTCAGGACATCAATATTCCTACTAGGAAATGGGAAGAAATTAATATGGATTTCATCATAGGTCTACCTCATACTCATTGACAACCTTGACTCCATTTGGATTGTGGTAGACGGTTGACCAGGTTGCCCACTTTCTATCGGTCAAAAGCACGGATTGGCAGGAGATTATGCCAAACTATAAATCTGGGAGTGGTTCGATTGCATGGAGTGCCCTTATCATGTTGGATAGAATTTTCCCAATTTATCCCTCGGAAGTTTTGAAGTCATTTCAAAAAGGGATTGGTACTCAAGTTAAGCTCATCACGGCATTTCACCGCAAATGGATGGCCAAGTGGAGCGGACAATTCCTTACTCTCGAGGACATGTTGAGAGCATGCGTAATCGACTTAAAGGGTAGTTGGGATGATCATTTGTCTCTTGTGGTTTGCTTACAATAACAGCTATCATTCAGAATCTAGATTCATTTCGGGCTCTCATTTGGAGGATATACAGATCGTCATTGGTTGGTTTGAGGTTGGCGAAGCAGTGATGAGTAGGACTAGATTCAGTTCATGAAGCTATAGAAAGTTCAATTGATAAGGGACAGGCTGAAAACCGCTCAAGAGTCACCAAAAGTCCTATGCCAACTTGAGAAGGAGAGAGTAGAATTTGAAGTTGATGATTGGGTATTTCTGAAGGTATCTCCCATGAAGGGGTATTGAGGTTCAGAAGAAGGAGAAACCCTAGTCCCAGCTATGTTGGCCCGTACAAGATAGTGAGACATTAATAAGCAAGGTGGCATTTGAATTTGAGTTACCTCGGAAATTGGCTTACATTGCATGTTGTATTCCATGTGTCGCTCTTGAAGAAGTGTTTGGGTGATCAAGCTCTAATCGTCCCGGTGGACAGTGTTGGTGTGAAGGACAACCTTAGTTATGAGGAGGCTCCGGTAGAAATACTGGATCATTAGGTTCGAAGACTAAAGAAAAAGGAAGTAGCTTAAGTTAAAGTGTTATGGAGGAATCAGCATATAGGAGCTGTGTGGTAGCCGAAGCGGAATATGATGGCTAGATACCACATCTATTCTCTATGGCTCAGTTCCAGCTTGAGGGTATCAGTTTTACTCTCAAACTCTATTTAGTTTTTTCATGTTCAGTTCATGTGCACAAGTTTCTTTTCATGTATGTGGATGTATTTATGATTCGTGAATTCGGTTCGGTCATATAATTTGAATCGAAGATAGTCATTCCATCGGTTTTGGATTATATGATCAATATTTGAATATGATGATTGCATTTCTCTCTGTTTTCTATTGTTTCCCCATATTTGAGGACAAATGCTCCCAAGGGAGATATTGTAGTACACAGGAAGTGCCTAATATTAGAGCTGAGAAATGTTTGAATTTGGAAGGTGAAATTAGGAAAAATCCCACAGAATGGATGACAGCGGATCGTTGGTCCAACAAATCGACCGTGGGAAGGTTGTCTGGTAACAACTGATAATGACGAGTGAAGTAATGACTCATTGTCCGTTACAATGAGTCGTGGTAAGAATGGTCCCTAGCCTAAGGGAAGTAACAGGTCATCCCACGACCCGTCGTGAGAAGTAATGGGTCGTGGTCACCGATTGTAGGAAAAATGTCCAATATTCTCGGTCTACATAATGGGGGAAGGAAACCACGACCTGTTGGAGGAGTAACGAGTCGCTGTTGGAGGAAGTAACGAGTCGTGGTGAGGCTTGTAGAAGGACTGGTACAGAACTTGAAGGGGGAAACCACAGATGTCACAACAGATCATTGCTGGGAAGAATGAATCTTACTGTCGAGTCTTGGGAAGGGAATCAAAAGTATGAAAGGGGCAGTGAATCCAATGGCTCAGTACCAAGATTGTCTGTTGGTCCACTCAGTGCAAAACTTTCAAGGTTTTCATTAAGGGCATTTTAATCATACCTAATTCCTAGGGTCCTAAACTACGCTGTTTAAGGCTCGAAAGTCAGTGTTTATTGAGGGTAAAACCCACCCTAAGCTTATTCATTTTCATGCATGCAAAGTTAAGGTATTGAGGAGGTGATGAAGCTTGTTCTTCAAGGTTTTCTTCAACTTTTCCATTGGGCTTCCAAGGAGTGGTGAGATTTGATTTTCCCCAGGTATGTAGGGTTATGAGGGTGAATTCTTTCATACCCATGCCCAATCTCTTTCAATTCATGAAATTTCCTATCTAAATTCTATGGAGTTTTTACCCAATGCATGAAATTTTGATTTCTCTACATGGGCTTGATCTAATTGAGTTACTATTATGGAATTTCGAATTATGGGCAAGTTTTACATTGTTTTTAATTAAAAATCATGTTTCAAGTTTTTCAAATTAAAATACCCATTTATGAAAAGTTCATAAAAGTCAAGGTTTATGATAAATATTCATGTATGATGAATTACTGATTATGAAAAGCATGTTTTCAAGTTACCCATGTTTATAATCATGTTTTCCAATGAATTGAGTATTTTCAAGCATGTTGAAGTATTGGACAATGTCCACATGTTCAAGAATGAGTTACGATTTATGAAATGGATCTCATGATTTATTGATTTATGATGTTGGCTGACTAAAGGGCCCTTGATTCTTGTTTAAGCATGTATTTAATGGGGATCAATGATGATAATGTTTATTTGTCCATGAATCTCAATGAATGATGTTATTGATTTACATACGAGCCTAATGTGCATGTTTTTGGGAGCAGTGTCTCGCACCGAGCATCCCAACATTCAAAGACTACGCCAGTGTCTCATAACTACGTGCCACCGCAGGTTTATATTGATGCATTACAATGTTAATGATCCCCTCTTTCGTGATATCACATAATGAACGTCCCTCGCCTGGCAAGCAGGGCCGACTCTGCCTACTTGTGTGAGATAATTGGGGTATCATGTAAGGCTCTATCATGATGGTGTCGGTTATGACGATTGCTCCAATTGTTCCACACGTGTTATACATTATTATGTTTATGTTATTTGGCTCAAATGATGATTTAATGAAGTTCCTCTTATGACTATGATAATGAATGGTTTACGAACGATTTGAAAACCCTAAGCCTTATATTATCTTACGATATTTATGATACAAGCATGTTGTCCCACTCTTATGATCATTTATGAGCTTTTATGTATTCTTAAATGTTCGTTTTACTTACCTTGCATACTTGGTACATTTCACGTACTTACCACATACTCTATGTTGTATCGTTTTATGATACAGGCTCCGATTTTCAGATCTAGCACTGTCGGTAGTGCATCTTAAAGTTTGTCATCCAACTTCTTGGTGAGTCCTCATTCTCTAAGGACCATATGTTTCAGATGTTGATGTTTCTTTTGGTTTTTAGTTTTTGCCGGGTTAGTTGAGGATGTTGTCCTATTAACCCATCTGATACGATAGAGGCTTTTAGACTATGTAGTACTCAGTTGTTATGTATTTAGTACATAACGCTTATCATGCTATGTTATGTTTATGCTTCTGATATATCATTTTGTTAAGTATTATGCTTTAATGATATGGAGTTAGATGAATGTTCATGCCATGGATCGACTTGGAGTCTCTCAGGGCTCCTTGTCCCGTGTTACGATCCTGATCTACGTTCGGGTCGTGCCAGCATGTCATTACGAGGGAAATGGACTTAGATCACTCGAAAATGCTAGAATCTATAGGAATTGGTTGTGAAATAGCTAAGTGTTAAAAGATAACTTTTGGGGGGAGCTACCGATTTTGGGGGACCACTGCAGTGGTAGGATATCCGCTGTAGCGAGACCATGGGGACGGTTGGAGTCCGCAGTAATGGATCGGGGAAGTATCCATCAGATCTGCCGTAGTGGTTTTCTACCATTGTAGCGAGCCCGCTACAGCGGAAATGTGACTTCTACAGCGGACAACAGGAATCGGAAAGTGGGTTTAAGTAGGATTTCTAGGTTATTGTAGATTTTGAACTTTTCAAAGTGTTGAGAAAGGGAAAGGCTCTTGTGGAGTAGTTGACGTTCCGTACCCAAAAATCAAGGTAGGTTATGGTTTAGAGGGATTAGACTCTATATAATAGCATGTATGTTTGTTGCAATGATTATATGCGATTGGTTTGTGGACATTACTTGTTATGAGAATTTCCTATTGAATACACTGTTGAAAGAATGTGGATATGATGTTGTACTTGAACTATTATGAAACTGTGTTAAGTTGTTAAGTATAGACATTTTACATTGTTATCAAGATGTTTGTTGGTTTGTAGTTATACACATGAAGGAGTAGGTTGTAAACTCCTATATGTTTAAATAATGCATCTTGTTTATTCAGTTGATGAGAATGGTTAAGGATAGTAATAATATCCTAAGATGAGAGGCTCGTGCCAGAGGGAAGCATTGGGCGAGCAATATTTGTTGAGTGGCTCGTGTCTGAGAGGAGCATCTAGATGAGCATATGAGTGGGAGCGGGTACCACACTGGTATAATACATGAATTTATAGAGTCCCCTGCAGGTCATGACTGAAAAGGAAGAAATAAGACCTTCTAGCATGTGTGTACATTGACTTTGATAAGGGAGTGTTTATGGTGATATGGCGGAGGCGTGTTTCCGACATATCACCATTTGCTCTATTTTATGATGTGTGTGTAACTTGTGAAAGTTTTGGAATGAGTATGTGCTAATTGAATGAGTGAAATGATCATGTAATTATAAATGAACCGAGTAAAGTGGAAAAAGATCCTAAGTGTGATAAGGTGTGATGACTAAAGATGCTGAGTTGATCTTTCTGTGATGAAATGCTTTAAACTGCATGTTGAGATGAGTTGTTATTATTTGATGTCAACACTTGTATTATATCTGACTGAAATTTAGAGGGTGTGAACTATTGAAAACTATGAGCTGAAGAACGTGCATCTAAGTCGAGTTACTTCCTTGAGCAGTTCCACTGTAGTGGGACTTATTCCGCTACAGCGAGACCACTGTAGCGATCAAGAGACCGTTGCAGCAAAAGGCCCAATCTAGTGAGTAGGTCGGTTGTTACCTGTGTAGAGCTAGCATACTTGAAATGTTACTGTACTTATGTTTGATGTTTGAGACTGGTTTATATTATTATTGCCTTAATTATATATTTATCATGTAAGGTCGGCCGATGATACCTACTAATTACCATGCTTGTACTAGTACCATGCTTGTATTGACCCTACTCCTACACTTCTTTTCTAAGTGCAGAATTTGAACCAGAAAGCTCATCTTGTCCTCACCTATAAAGCAACAACAGTTCTCGTGAAATGTGAGCGTACTTTAGATGGGCAGTCCCACTCCTCTATTGAAGATATCTCTCCTCCAGACATTTTAATTCTTTTATTGTTTAGACTTATCGTTCCTAGTTTTATATATAGATGCTTGGTGCAATGACTTTCGGATCTTGGGGAGTATTGTTCGTTTTGGTTTAGATGGTTGTTACGTTTTTTAGATATTTCATTTTATTATATTATAAAATATTATTTCCTTCTGAATGATTGATGTTGGGGTAGTGGTTGAAAATCATAGGTTCGCCCACCAGGAGGTTAGTATGATGCCAATCACAGTCATTTGGGTCATGACAGAAAGAATAAAAGAGAAAATATCCTAGACTCTTCATAGCTCCCTGAGGATTTAATGTGGACATCTATATACCAATTCGCAAGAGTCTACTTGACATTGGTCTCGTATTTGTGAGACCAGTACCTAGAGCTCTGGAACCAACTTAATACGACCTAATTTTGCAGATCATGTAGGTACCCACTCGACTCTATTCTGATAGAAGAACCCCTTTACAAGCCAGTTTTCTCAATAAAACCATCCTTAATAGTAAACATTATAAAATAAATGAAACACCATTTTTACATTTGAGATCCGAAAAAACATTTTAGCGAAAGATCTAATTTAGATATGTACAATAACTCTAACTAGAGTAAAGAAAATTAAGAGATACAACTTCACCTGGGAAAAGAAATGCAAAAGTTGATACTGAGTACTACCACTTTGATCATGAGACTTCAACAACCTGTAATAGACCTACACTCCACAAAGGTGTAGCAATAGCAGTATCAGTCCACCACACGTATTGGTAAGGATCATCAATCGACTAAGATTAGTTCACGCAACAAATATAAAATCAATAACCACAATAATTATTTTCATGCAATAACTTATGCTACTTATTCATATTCAACCATATTAGCTTGACGAGTTCATAAGGATTAACTAAAGCTTTAACACTTTTAAATGAGTCTCTACTTATCATCCTAAACATTCACTTTCACTTTCATTAATTACAAGAAACTCCTACAGCGTTACCAAACGACCAACACTTTCATAGATACATTTCTTTATCAATAACCAAACGACCACCCATTCATTTCATTAACAGATCCATCACTACCAACCAGGACCGACCCAGCAACAAAGCATATAACACACAATCACCAAACCGATAGAGATCAATATTCAATAATGATCAAATAATTATATAAAAATCAGCCCAATTGGTCAAGTCAATACTTAACATGTAAGACACTAACAAACATAAAAGTCATTACAACAATTTACAAGTATAAATGTAATTATTTCTAATCCAAGAATTTCATCCATACGGAATCGCAATTGTATAGCCTTTATATCTCATTAGTCTCACTTTATATCAAATCTACACACACATTCTAGTGGATATTATATTTGTCCATCCAGTTATGATCTGTCCAGGACCTTAGGTGTCCGTGTACCATATCGGCGTGATACCCGCTCCCACACAATCGCTCGTCTGGATCATATCGAACACGAGACACTCATATCATATTGCCACTCATCCTTATGCTCATATCAGAAACAAGCCACTCTTTCATCATATCACTGCTCGTCCATAAGCTTACATTAAACTCGGTTCACTCATCTATCATATCACCACTTGCCCATAAGCACACATCGGACTGGAGCCACTCATCTCGAAATAATGGTGTATTATTCAGTTATCATCAACACATCTCGATATACTCTATGCTCAGTCATTTATTCAATATAATAAGGACAAGAAAACATTATTTATCACAA